>JAQZBX010004639.1:0-59371 GCA_029593785.1 Cabassous unicinctus | reverse complement strand
AAAAAAAAAAAAAAAACAAACCATTGCATAATTGCATATGAGTGGCAGGGGAGAATAAATTATACATTAATGAGGAAAAAAAAAAATATATAGGGGATTCCCATATGCCCCACTCCCTACCCCTCCCACACTTTCCCACATTAACAACACCCGTCATTAGTGTGGTACATTTGTTACAATTGATGAACACATATTGGAGCATTGCAACTAAGTGTGGACTATAGTTTACATTAGAGTTTATACTCTGTCCTGCACAATTTTGTGAGTTATGACAAAATATATAATGGCCTGTGTCCATCATTGCAACGTCATTCAGGACAATTCCAATGTCCCGAAAATGCCCTATATTACACCTATTTTTCCTTCTCCCTCCCCTCAGAACCTCTGGTGGCCACTGCCTCCACATCAATGTAGGGTTTTATAGCATCATTATGACATGCCATTGCATCAGTATGGGAGGGTGAGGTGTTCCCTTCCCCTTTTTCTGAAACATATCTGATTTCATGATTTCTAAACACCACCCACCTGAGGAGAGAATGCAGACAGTCACATAGGACATATTCAGGAGGGCTCCCTTCCCAGCAGAAGAGGCACTGAGGATGGCACCTAATACAAAAAGGGGCAGTTTTGGCTCCTCAGTGCTAGTCCCATACCCCTGTAGATGCGTTACCTCATTAGGGACTCCCTTACTTGCCCTCTATATGGCCATAACCTGACTCCTGCAACCCCTTCTCCAGGAGGCTTCCTCAAGTGCTCCCACCCACAGCAGCCTCTTTCCCAAGCCCCTGCCTCTTACAGTCCTTGCCAACCAGCTGATGACTTACTTATGGGGTGGGCAGATAATGCCCTCCTCCCCTGCCAGTTTGTTTATATCTTAATCCCTGGAACCCGTGAATATGTTACTTTACACAGCAAAAGGGACTTTACAAATGTGATGAAGTTAAGGACCTTGAAGTGGGGAGATTATCTTGGAAGAAGAAAACAGAAGAGATGAGAGTGACACAATGTGAGAAGAACTTAACCAGCTGTTGCTGGCTATGAAGATGAAGGAAGGAGGCCACAAGGCAAGGAATGTGGGCAGCTTCTAGAAGCTGTAAATGGTAAGGAAATGGATTCTCCCCTAGATCCTCCAGAGAGAAACACAGCCTTGTCAACATTTTAGCCCAGTGAGATGCTGGACATCTAAACTTCAAAAGGATGAGATGATACATTTGAGTTGTTTTAAGCTTCTAAACTTGTAGTTATTTGTTACAGCGGCAATAGCAAACTAATAAACTTGTTCAGTATATTTTATTCTTCTTTAATTATTTCCTATGCATGAGTCTTATCTCCCTAAGAGACCACCAGGTTCTTAGTGGGTTGGTCTTATTTTTTTTCCTCCTTCTTTTCCTGTATATACAGTGAGCCCTCAATCTTGTCAACTCCCTTATCTTGCTTCTTCTGGGCAAGCCTTGCCTCTTTGGCAGCACTAAGGGACGGGGAGAGCAAATGACACATCAGGCCACCCAAATGCCAGCAGCACAACTTAGCTCACAGCAGCCACCAAGAGAGTGAGCTTGACTACTCCCTACTCAAGGATCCCTTCTATGAAGTGATGAAAGTAAATATAGCAAGTGAGGCAACCTGGCTTTAGGAACACTTATAAATAGTTGTTCAGACTATAATAGCAGAATAACAGGTCCAAGATGGTCTTTAATATAAGGGCTCAGTATATCCTTTTTATCTACAACCCAAGACCTTAGCTACATGATCCCACTCGTTGTCCTCTACTCAAATGGCACCCCAAACTCTCCTAAGGTGATCATAAGGCCAAGGATGGCTTTACTAACTTGCTTTATTTGCATACAGCTTTTCTCACCATAACAAAAGGAGGGAACCTAGAAAGAGGGGACTCTGGTGGTGCCTGTCTTTACTGAACTCCAGTTAAGTAGTTGTACTTTTCCTTTGCTCCTTCAGTAGCAAAGATATAAATACTCCTATGCTTCCTTCTCTCACCTTGGTCCTCATATACCTTATTAAATGTACTTATGTGGTTCATTCTACTTCAACTAACAAACCATATAGAACATTTTCAAGCATGTAAAACCGTATTATACCTTTATAAGCCCTCTAAACAAATCCATTTTATTTATTATTGTAAGTATTATATTTATTACTTAACCTAATACCTCTCCTTATGGATATTCAGTTGATTTATCTCCTGACCAAATTTGATTTTAACCAAATTTGTTAAAATCTTGGGCGGACTTACCATAAGGTTAGTGCCTCTGTTCATGCCTCCTCACTTAAGAAGGGTCCTCTAAGGAGAACGTTTTCAGAGCTGATTCTCAGGCTTCAAGAGAAGTGTGTTTGGGGCTCCGGTTGGATTCATCAAGCAGCCACATTGAGAAGCTTTTGCTGATAATTTGCAGAAAGATGTGGCATCCAGGCAAGGACCAGGATTTGGCTGCAGATCCTTTTTCATGAAGCAGAGAAAAGCGTGGTAATCCCAGTGCAGCTGGCCTGCTCTCTCTCCCTTCTCAGAGGGCACTATTACATCCTTTAGTGACAGGGAGGCAAAGACCAGGATGTCAATTCCCCTCTTCCTCCTGTCTGTTCTGAAAACCATGCATGCCTCACATTTAAGTCAGGGGGTTGGGGGGAGAAGGGAGCAGTAACTTTTCTGATTGTGTCACTCAATAGAATGACATATCCTTTCTCCTTCACATTGACCCCTTCAGCTGTTCTTTCAGAAGACAATGGAACCTGCCAGGTCAAGTGGAGGAAGCCAAATAGTGATGGACCTGGTGTCACAGGAAAGTACTGTAAGGACAGCATAAAGTTTACAGAACATTTATAGAATGTCAGAATTAGAGAGGACTTTAGCAGTCTCTCAATCTTATATGTTCATTTGACAAAAGTGGAAACAGAAGCCCAAAAAGACTTTCTCAAAGTCACACCGTTTAGATCAGGAGTAAGAATTAGAACCCTATATTCTGATTCCTGGCACTCTTTCTACTCAGCCCCCTCTGCTTCCAGTGGCAAAATGAAACACCCTACAAAGTCAACCACAATTTCAGAGAAGAAGCAATGCATGCTACAAAATATAGGAAGTTAAGTCATTTGGATTTTTGTTTGTTAAATTTTGAAGTATCTCTAATTCTTACTTTATGAATATTGTTATGTTTCAGATTTTGATTTTATTCTCTAGCAATCTGCTTGTCTTAACTGGCAGCACCAACATTTATTTTCCTGCTGCAAAACAGTCAATTTCCCAAATTTGGCCCAGAAATTGTAAATGATTTATTCCTGGTCAATGGACCTCTCACTACAAGTCACCTTAGACCTGAAGCAGGCAGGCAGTCCCATATCTTCTCAAAGTCAGTGCCAGGATCCAGAGAACCAGACCTCTTACCTGATGTGGCAGTCAGATAAATCGTGTTCTGGCATTTCAGGTCTTCAGAAGGAGCCTGGGAGAAAACATTATCAATTCAAGTCAGATGTCCTTACTATTTCCTTGTCTATAAAATGAAGCTAATAATACTCATCTTACTAAACTGTTAAGAATACAAGAGATAATATATACATAGTGCCTGGCACACAGTTGGAACTCAACTGATGGGAGCTTTAATGTTTATATTTATTTAATGTCGTGTTCTACTTCTTATTTAATCTCTCAGATACTTTTATATCAAGTTTATTAGTACAACTTGACATTCCCTCCTCTAAAATTTATATAGAGCCACCTGTTCTAGGGCTTCAGCAAAATCCCCACCAGTATTCACGTTCTGTTGTTTATTTGGCAGCCATTTCTGCCCCAGCTTTCCCAGTAGGGGCTTTCTTATGCTATACATGAATTGTATAGAAGCAATAAATTTAACTTGAGCTCTGAACATTGCAAGTGGTTTTTGTTTGTTTGAGTTTTTTGTTGTTTGTTTGCCTCACAATTGGTTTTCTTGATTAAGGGAGTAAGGCTATAGATGTAACCCTTTTAATCATATGGAAATTAATATTTTTCAACCAGATTTGGGTCTAAGGCATCCTGAAAAGACATTTGTATTTTTAAAACAGTACAGAAATCCAACTTAAACAAATGGAAATAATTTATCGGATCCGATAAATAATTTATCGGAGTGTTGTAAAAAAATTTTTTTTTCAAACTAGATTGTTTCAAAACTAACCCTGATTTCCAGATTTAAAATTTAGGAGATTAGATAGTAAAATCAAGGGTCAATTAGCCAAGCGCCTATTTATAAAAATCGGTGTTTTTCTTGTCAACTTTCCGTAGATCATGTTCTGCCCTGAAGCTCAGAGTTGCTCCAGGCATAACCTGACTCAAGCTCAGGAATCCTCAACAGGCTAAGGTCTAAACTGCTGTTCATTAGGTTAATTACGGATGGTTTTGCATTTCACACCAGGTGAAACCCCAGAGAAAACAGTCTTTAGGGGAAACCCTAGAGAAAACACTTATTTCCCTGCCTCATTCCTAGAAATTTCCATACAGGGAAGAGACTTATCCTGCCAAATAAAAAGGGAGGAATCTGGCTGAACTATTTGCGTTCTCAATTTTGGAATCCAAGCGGAAATGTCACTCTTAACTAAACCGGTCCGGATTTTCCGCTTGCTGGGAAGAGACCGACTAGTGAATTTGCCAGAATGAATGAATTTCAATTCAGTTATGTTCCTGGCACAGCGCTAAGTTCCGATGAAAAAGACTTTTTTTAAAAAAAAAAAATCTGACCCCCAGCACAGCGCCAGGCACTTCCTACCACTTCAGAGGGATGAGTTAAATCGCGAGATCGATCATTAAAGTAAAGCTAGGAATTGCTCCGGGCTACACTAGCGCCCTCTGGGGACAGACTCGGGATCACGCCCGACAGCACCAGCCTGTTGCTCGCAGCCGCCAAAGATTTCAGAATCTGGAATTGGTATCCGCATTGAAAGCTGAAGACGCACAAGGACAGACTTCCGAGCCCGCAAAGTGACGTGGCCACGGAATCTGTTTCTAGAGTAGTAGTTTCTTAAGTGTTTTGCAGTCACCACTGCTCTGGTGAAAACTATGGGTTTCTCTCTCCAGAAAAAAATGCACACACTTATTTTCAAACGAGTTCAGGAGGTTCATAGGTTATAAATCTCTGGGATTGGGAGAACTTATTTCTGCAGAAAAATTTGGCACCTGGGTGGAAATACGAACCTACCACAGCCCCAAAAGGCGGAGGCACGCAGCTCCACACAGAAGGCCTAGGCATGGGTTCTTAACTGAAACAGTAAACCCCAGGACTGGGGCTCAGCAATAGGGGTCTGCCTCCAGGCAGGGCGCCCTGTGCCAGGGACTCGCCATGGTGAGACCTGCCCCGCTGGCTTCTCGCCTTTCCACGCCCTGCGCCCGACGCGCGCGGGCGTCCTCCGAGGACAGTTATTCTTGTCCCGGGGTTCCGAGCCCGCCTTGCTCGTGGGCCCTGAGGAGAGGCAGGAGTCGCCTGGCTCTGCGGCCCGGAGCTTCTCTTCCCGTGCGGCGGTGCCGCCCCAGGAGAAGTTAGGAAGCTAGGCGTCCCTGCTGCCTCCCCGGGCCAGCCCCGGGGGGAGAGGGGGGCGAAGTGTAGCGCGACGCGGGTATGTCCCAGGAAATGCTGAGGCTGCTGGGGAAGGACTGGGGTGCCCACAGGGTTCTGGGGGTACCTGGAGTTCCGTGGCTTGGTCACTCACAGCGCACCCCGGACGGTTTCTGCTGTGCCCTGGGGAACAGGGAAGGCGTGGTCCTTGCCTCCCTATACGGTCCCCCGAGGCTGCCGCACTGGGAGCGTCTGGACCTGCGACTGCGTGTCGCGCGATGAGCGCTCAGAACCCTCCATCCCCGGGATGCCGAGAAGCTTCTTTCTCCCACCCTATCCGCTGTCGGCAACAAGTGCCTTAGTAGGGACCTTAGACCTTCCTGTCGCCCCTGGAGCGCTCAGGCAGAGCAGTCCCGAAACCCGGTTGTGCAGGACAGGAGAAGGTTCTAGTCCGTGCGTAATCGGGTGTGAATGTAGCAGCACGCCTCTTCATAAGAGTATGTGCGGGTATGATAGGAAGCAGTTGTCCTCACGCGAGTGTGTGGATGACAATGCACAAGAGACTCGGGGGCTAAGCAGCGGCGCGTTTGAGAGAATCCTTGCGGATGCCCCTGCGCTCCAGAGTCTTTTTTGTGAGTACCAGTACTTCCTGTAGTGGGCACATGTTTGAAGACAGTAATGAGTTTGTGTGTGTGGATGAGTGTGCCTGGAAGTGAGTGTGAGCTTGGTCTAGGCAGGCACCTCACAACCCTGTCAAGCCTGTCCTCTGTAGTCCAGGACCAAAATGCGGGGGTTGGGGAGTGCGGGTCCGGAATCCAAGGCCACTGGAGTATCTTGGCAAACAGCGGCCGGAAGCACTGGGCAGCTGTGCAAATGGCTGGGACAGGCGGAATGAGCCGGAGGTGATGGATGGCGGGGCAGAAGGAGGGAGGGCTAGAGGTCTGTTTGGAGGCTTTGGAAGCCTCTGAGTCTTCTGCCTCCCCCCTCCCCCCCCCAGGCGCAGCGGGGCATCTCTCCCCACCCCCACCTACGTGGCTGATCTGGACAGCGACACCACCACCCCCACCCTCACCACCCCACCCCAGGTATCCAGTCAGCCCACTCTGTGGACCAGGAAACTATTCTAGACCCTACCTAAACGGGGGCCAGGCACTGGGCTAACTGGGCTACTTCTCATAGCATTCATTCAAGCTGGGACTATCACTCTCCATTTCAAAGTTGAGTATATTGAGACTTTGAGAATCACTTGCCCAAAATTATACAGCCTGGAATTGGCGCAGCTGGAATTGAGCTCAGGTCTGACAAAAGTTCCTGCTCCCACCTCCATCTCCTGCTTCCCAGGAGCCCCGCCCCTCTGTGGGTGATTCCAGCTGCCGGAGTCAGACACCATCCTTGGGCCGGAATCCACTCTGGCGCGCGATCACCCTCCAAGCTTTATTTATGCAGAGAGCGGGGGTCACACCCTGAGGAGCAAGGAGCTCCTGCAATCCTGGACCTTGCCCTCCAAGACTTCACAGCTGGGGGTGGAGTGGGTCGCGTGTTCAAAACGAGGCGAGACTGAAGAAATGAAGCCTACGGTGACGTCAAACTGCCCTCAAATTCCCGCTCACTTTTAGGGCGTTTCTGGTTGGTCCCCATCATTGCCCCACTTCTATCAATGACCTCAATGCAAATCCGAGGGGGCTGTCCGGCTCGTGCTCCAGGCTTTGTAAGCGTTGGGGTGACGCAATCCGACTGGGGCAGGGGACCCCGCCGCCCATTGGCTGCCCGGCGCTCTGGGACCCCCTCCCGACTGACGGCGGCGGGAATAAGAGCCTCTGCTGGCGCTGGGAGGCATCGGAGCCACTGTCAAGCCCAAGGGTCGCCTCCACTTCTGCAGTGCCCTCGCGGGACACCACCGCCACTACCTCTGCTCCAAACCACTTGCAGCCAGGTGAGCCCCGAGATTCCTACTCAAGTGTGTCATTACATTTTTTTAAATCCTCTCTTCCTCTCTCTCCCTCTTCATTAGTCTATCTCTTGGTTTATCTCCCTGCCAGTCTTGTCTCTCTGGCCACTTCTGTCTCTGTCGCTTTATCAGTCTCTGTATTCGGTCCACCCCAAGCTCTTGGTCCAGTCAGGACCGAGCTGGCTCGGTCTCTCGGTTCCCTATTCTTAGTCGCTGGCCGCAGCCCGGCGCTCACCTGCAGCACACATGCCTGGGCGGATCTCAAAACCCTCGCTCTATCCAGGCGCTGCGCTCAGAGGAACAGTTTCCGCAGACAGTGCGATCAGGGATCGCCTCTGGTGTCTGGAGGTTCCCAGGAAACTGGTTCAGAACCTGAGCCGGCAAATGGGCACAACGATTGAGGGGAGGCAACCCTAAACTGCAATCCCCATGCTGGGCTCAGGGGGAGCAGAGCAAAGCCCCGTGTCCCAACTTGAAAATCTGCTAAGCTTGGTTCTTTGCAGGGGACTGCGTTGCCAGAGGGCGGAGCAGCTGAGCATGAGAATCTGGCGCTTCAGTTTCTCTCAACAGAGAGATTCCCTATCTACCTATCTTCCCCCATGCACGCCCCAGGCATGATGTAAAAGCCCTCACTAGGAGGACAGACAGCTCTTGGTTTCTCAGACCCTGAAAAGACAGGCATTATGGGAGAAGCTGTTGTGACAGATGGCTCCCAGAATGACCTCAGCAGAGACCTGGCTAACAGGCGTGTGTGTTTGGGGGTGGGGGTGGGGGAAAAAAGACTTTAGGACTGAGACCTCACCACCCCGCCCTCCAGCTAGGGCAGCTCCTCCAGCTCTACCAAACCCAGCACACTACAGCCTCATGGTATCTTCCAATAGTCTGTTTTGCTGAGGAGGAAATAAAGGTGAAGAGAAACGAGGTGACCAACCGGAAGCCACGAAGCTCGGGAGTAGAGGCAGGAGCAAGAGGAGCCCAGGTCTTTGGGCTCATAAACTTTGAACTGATGCAGGCAGTGACGTCATTCTTCTCTTGCAGAGGCACCATGGGCTTCCAGAAATTCTCCCCCTTCCTGGCTCTCAGTATCTTGGTTCTGTACCAGGCTGGCAGCCTCCAAGGCGCACCATTCAGGTAAGGGACAGCTCTGGAGGAGAGCACATCCTTCCCACTGCCGCTGGGATCCCACAGTTCTGCACCTCAGAATTATAGTGTGCTGAATGTTTAACAACAGACTCTGGGGGGAGGGGGGGGAATGTATGGATGTATGTACACACTCATATACATGTATGATAAACTCTTCTTATGTAAGGGATGTGTAGCACACAATTCACAGATAGTAATAAAATATGCAATACTCTTTATTGTCAATTTCATTTAGCCCATTGTGTCTCACAGACTGCTTTTATTGCTTTGTACAGAACTCTTGTATCAGTAGCCAAACCATTTATTCAATTCAACCATGATTTGAAAATTGGAATTGCATCCCAATCTACTATTTTGCCAATAAATTTACTGCCTTTAAATCTGATATGTGAGCTACTGTTAGTCTATTTCTCACCTTCATTCAAATTATATCTATTAAACTGAAATCTTTTTCCATTTAAGTGCTAATTGTAAGTTTATATAATTTAATTTTTAATAACAGCTGTGTTTAACACCCAGTTCGTGTAATTCTTGAAAATTTAACCAACAGCTTTTGTAAGCCAGTATGAGCTGGCTCCAGTACGCCACTACTAAGAGACCACACCAGTGCCTTCCTCTTGGTGAATCAGTGTCCTCATACACACTAGCCTCATACCCGGTCCACCTGGAAGTCAAAGCAGCCACATCCTCAGGGAAAGTCACAGGGGTCAGGAATCCTGGCTGGTTATCCTCCAGAGGAGGCTGGCAGAGGCTCAGGACTTGCTTTGGGTTTGCATCCCTTCCCCAGGTCAGCTTTGGAAAATCGCATGGACCTGGATACACTGGGTGAGGAGGAGGCGCGCCTCCTGCTGGCTGCACTGGTGAAGGACTTAGTGCAGATGAAGGCCAGGGAGCTGGAACAGGAGCAGGAGCAGGAGGCAGAGGGCTCCAGGTAAGGCTCCCCACCCCACCTGACCTGCCCAACCCAGGGTCTCCCCACTTGGTTGGAGAGAAACCAGCAGGCTGTCATTGCTCACCAGGGCCTGGGGCCTAGGTGTTCTCAGGCTCCAGTGAAGACATAGACCCATCTGTAGCTTGAGGGACTGTAGTCAGACTACATAAAAAGTTCTACTTCTGAAGGCAGTTAAGAAATGAAAGGGAAGATGTGGAATCGCTTACTCTGGGAATTGGTCTTGCAGTATGGAGGATACCTCCCAGCATTGGAGGTAAGTATGAAGCCAGGGTATAGACCAGTAGACCAGGTATATATCAGGAAGTTTGAGAAACATGGCCCACCTGGTTAACCCGCATATGTTGCTCTGTCATACCTGCAAGGAGCCTTCATTGCACAGTGGCAAGGTGCAGGCCTTGTAGAGGGTGGGGTCAGATAGAGCAGTGTCTAAGGTAGATCTGGGCCCTGAGATGTGTATGGTCTGCCTGTTCCCCGTGTAGCTTCTGTGGAGATGTGCATGTTGTCACGGGCCAGAGAGAGCACCCTTCGCCACCCCACCTCCCTGTGCACCCTGAGTTTGGAGCAGAGATCACCCCCTCCCCTGGCCCCAGTCCTGTGCAGGCAGAGGCATGTGCTGCACCTGCATCTGCTCTGAGAACTCCCTCTGCAGAGCATGAAGGACTGAGCAGCATGTGGAATGCTGGGAATTGTCACCCCTTCCCCACCCCAGCCCTTCCCCAATCCAATCCAAACCTGCAGGCTGGTCCAGTCTACCTCTGAGCTCTCCTGATGGAGCAGGTGTGAACCACCCACCTGCCTGCCCCTCCTGCCCCTGACCCATCTGCTCCCTCCCTGGTCTAACCCTCTGTGTGGCTGCCCATGGGGGCAACCCCTGGTGCATGGTACTGTCTGGCATGTCTTTTCCCTGCAGCCTGAACAGCCCCAGATCTAAGCGGTGCGGTAATCTGAGTACCTGTGTTCTGGGCACATATACGCAGGACCTGAACAAGTTTCACACATTCCCCCAAACTGCAATCGGGGTCGGAGCACCTGGCAAGAAAAGAGATATGGCCAGCGACTTGGAGAGAGACCACCACCCTCACTTTGGCATGCCCCAGGATGCCAGTTAAACTCCTCTCTCTCTCTCCTAAATTCCTTTCTTGCTCCCTTTCTATAACTTGATGCATGTGGTTCTTCTCTGGCTGCTCTTCGGGCTGGTCTCAGTGGCTTTTCCTTGTGGCAGAGGATGTCTGAAACTTCAGACAGGGGGAGAAGGAGCAGACTCAAGGCCAGAAGAGAATCGCCCAGGAAGAATTCCATCAGAGAAAGAGGGCAGCCCTCTGAGGCCCCAGAAGATTTTATAGCAGAGCTTCCTAGTCCTGCTTCTGAATGTGCTGATCATTTGGGGGAATAAAACTATTTTTCTAAAAAGACCTGAGCTTTGGTGATCATTGCTCTGGCCCATGTCCCAGGTTTCCTGGGGTCCAGTATCTGTGCTTAGAAGTAGCCTTAGCTCCAGGTAGAGAACCGGACGCAGGGCTTGGTAAATGGTCCATATAAACCAACTCAAGCCGCAAGAACAGATGCATCTAGGAGCAGGTAAGCGCCTCAGGAACTGGATGCTGCAAACTCTGTTCCTCTTCCAGGTAAAACAGGAATTTTCATCTTCCTGAGAAGGGATATTTGGTGCCTGTGCCTGCGTTGTGGCTTCTAGATAGCCTATGAGCTTGAATGGGGTTGGGAGTGCTGCTGTAATTTGCTCTAGTCCCATAAGTCTTAGCTGATTTTTAGTTTATTTATACAGGAGACTGGCTGTCATATAGCTCTGTGTTTCATGGTCAGTCACCCAGAGTCACCTTTGGGCTTCTGATGCCCCTGGGAATGTCTATGGTGAGGGAGTTTGGCATTTTCCCCTAATGGCCCTTGTGATTTTCTGCCTTGATAATTGTATTTAGGAGAAACACTTAAATTGTTCCTCTCAGAAGAGCCACTTCACTGTCATGGTCCCATGGGACAGGCTCCTCCCCCTCAGTCTCTCACTGACAGCCTTCTCTTCCTCCTTCCTGATGTCAGCATCACTGCCCAGAAGAGAGCCTGCAACACGGCCACCTGCGTGACCCATCGGCTGGCAGGCTTGCTGAACAGATCGGGGGGCGTGGTGAAGAGCAACTTCGTGCCCACCGACGTGGGCTCCAAGGCCTTCGGCCGACGCCGCAGGGACCTTCAGGCCAGAACAGGTGGACAACTCCAGGAAGAAGGTGACTCCCTTACACTGTCAGAGAGGAGGATGGATGACTGGATATTGCAAGTGTGTAGTCCACGTGCTGAGCCTCCTTGGGTCCATATGGTTAAAAAAAAAAATCCATGGAAGAAGGTACCTACACCAGTGTGTATGTGTGTATATATGTGTGTGTGTTGAGGAAGGAGAGATGTAGTGTCTGGAGAAAAGACCTAGAGTCCCAATAGCTAAAACCCCTAGAATTTTGGTTCATCTCTCTCTTTTCCCCTGAGGCACTGAGATCATCAGACTAGGAAATATAGATCCTGTTTATTTAATACACTGTTCCCTGCAGTTATAATTGCAATTATTCTAGCATTTGAGTTTGAAAAGTAATAACACTATTCTCTTGGAGTATATACAACAATGCCATGTCCCTCTGAATTAAGAGCAGAGACTTGGCTTTGATAACTTCATTTGCCCCATACTAACTATATGACTAGTTATATAGTTGCTTAACCTCTCTGAGCCTCAGTTTCCTCATCTGTAAACTAAGGGCAACAACAATACATACCTCCTAGCATTATTATAAAAGTAAATATATAATAGGTGTCAAGGGCCTGACAATAAGTATATAAATGCTGCCTGTTATTTTTTCCTTCTAGGTCACCATGAAGCTGAATTCCACTTCTTTTAATTTGTAATGAAAACAACTTGTAGGAAAGGCTCCATGGAAAATACACATATTTGCATCCATCTTCATACTGAAAACTATCTTCTTTATTTGAAAGGAACTGAAGCTAAATGCAAAATAAGCTTATTGCAGTTATCTATTGTGCATCTTTTTTATATTTGATTCTGCATACAATAAATATGACAGCATGTCTCATTGGCTAATCTGGGCCCTGCCAGTCCTCCTATTAATGTTGGCAGCTCTGCTAAACCTCAGGGGGACATGAAGTCACAGCCTCTTGGGCCTCTGGGGACATATAGTAATGCTGTGCCTCAACTGAACTCTTTGTTTAAAGAAATGTCAATGTTGTCCTTTGTGAACTTCATCGAGATTAAAAATGTATTTTCGATACACTTAAATGGAGTTCCTGCTGCTATCTGTGCTGTTTTTCCCAGGAGAGCTTCTGGAGCCAATGAGCAGTCTGCTGACCAGGCTGACTCACTGGAAGCAAAGGCAACATTCTTGGGATGGAGCCTCAGTGCCTCGCACCTACAGTTTCTAGTGAAATGTCCCTCATATGAATTAGACTCCCATGCATTTCAAAGAAGACAGTTCACATTTATTTTTGCAGGGTGCCTTGATCTGAGCCCCAGAGATTATCCTTGATTCAGCTTTCTCTTCCCATCCTGCCTTTCCTACCCTAAGAGACCCTTCATGCACACCTTCACTCCCAATGCACTGTAGAAACCATGGCTCAGAGTTTAAAATGGGGATTGTAGACTGGCTAAACTGGAAAGACCACCAGATGCCACCCAATCCAACTTTTGTGTTCTCTTGACATGCAGAGGAGAGAAGTGCCTTGTTCAAGGTCTTGTGATAAATTTAGCAGAGCCATTCATACGTTCAGCAAGTATTTATTGAGTGCCTGCTATATGTCACTGGGGAGATAGCAATGAACAGAACAGATAAAACTCCCTGCCTAAGGCTCATGGAGCTTACATTCTATTTGGTGGGGGCAGAAAGTCTTCTTCCCTTTAATGTTAGTGGTCAATTCTCAGGCTCCCTCTGGGACTGGTTTTCTTCAGGCTAAGCCTACCCAAGGGCCCTCATCCTCAGCAATTACATGACCTGGATAGTGACTTCCTCAACCTCCTGGGGACTTCTGCAATGACCACCAGTTTGTCAGTGATCTGTTTCTTGCCACAGATCTTTGCATAGGCCATTTCTTCCATTTGAATGCACTCCTCACCCCACCTTTCTTCTCTACTTGATTAATTCTGATGAGCTTTTCTTCTTCTTCCCAGGCATAGACAAAAAAGACAGGCAGAGAGCACTATAGGTTTGGTACCTAGGACTGTGTAGGTAAAGTCAGATCAGGAAGGCCAATAGAGGGAAGACCATTTCAGTCTTGGGTCCAAGGTAGCATCACCAATAATAGAGCTAATGTTGCATTTAATTCCCACCTGGATCCTGTGGATTTTTCTCAATTGATTGGGAGCCCAAACCTCAAAATAGGGTGCTCAGAAACCTAAGAACAGACGTAAGGAGTGTGTAAAGCCACGAAAGCCCCACATGGAGAGACAGACACTGTTGGTGTAGCTGTGGCATCAGTCTTTACTACTCACACGCTACATGGGAAATACAGGAAAAGAATGTCTTTTAGTGCCAATTGAGGCTCACCCTAAATAGTCAGCGCTCCAGTGTATATGCTATGGCTGATTGAATTATTGCTCCAAATTCTTCATTACCCTCTACACTCTCCTTCTTAACATGGTCTTGTGGTAGCTGAAGTCAGCTTTCCTGCCCCTTGACTTTGGGCTTGGCAACATGATCTGTTTTAGCTATTGGGATGTTGGCAGGCATAATGTAAATGGAGGCTTCACATGAATCTATGTGGCTGGGTGTTGCACTCATGTGCTTCTGCCATAACCAGGAAAAGAACATACTCTAGCTATCCTTTGTCCAACAGCCTGGGCCCAAAAATGAGACATGTGAACCCGAATCTGACCTGCCACCCAGATCCATGCCCAGCCAAGGCCACCTGAGTCAACTTCATCCCAACTTACCTACAAACACATCAACAAAAAAAAGTAAATAGTTGGTGTTATAAGTTCCTGAGATTTCAAGGTTGTTTTATGTAGCATTATTATGGCAATAGCTAACTGATATACGTGCTTTGGTGGCATTAGTGGATGGAATTATTTTTGTCATCACAGTTTGTTTTTCTTGAGACTTTGTGCCCTAGGTCAATTTGCTGAATGGCCAAGTTGCCAAATTTACTTCTTTCTTTTTACTACTTCATTTTGGTAACAAGTTGCAGGGGTTGGAAACTGTATATACCACACACACACACACACAAAAAGTGTTCCCAAAGCTAATCCACTCCTATGCCTGTAAATCTGTTGTAAGTAGGACCTTCTGATGAGGTTACTTCAGTTAAGGCATGGCCCAGGGTGGGTCTTAATACTTTTACTGGAGTCCTTTATAAGAAAATTTAATTCAGACAGAGAGAGAAAGCCACAGAAGCAAGAAGTTGAAAGCAAGGAAACCCAGAAGAGAAGGGGGAGTCCAGCAGATGCCATCAAAATACATAACCCCTAACTCTTAGAGGACACCATTCTTACTGTACACTCTGGCACCAGCCAGCTGTTCTAGGAGCATGGGCCACCATCCCCACAGCCACAGCTGGGCTGAGGAATGGGAGATGGTAGCTGGCTTATGCACATCACTCTCTTACTGAAGTTTGGTAGCCTCTCCCTTCTTCAAGGACTTTTCCTGGTTGCTGTACGTTTCTCATCAGGTTCCAAAGTTCTGAAATAGTTAAATCTGATATTTTTTTCCAGCTTAACGTTTGTTTTGGCGGAGGGGCGGACTCCTGAAGCTTACTTACTATGCCACCATTCTCTGTGACGTCACTCTGCCTAAGTATTACATAAGCTGCTACATTTTGAGGCAATTTGTTACACAGCAATATACTACTAATACTCTTCCTAACCAAGCTAACTCCAGCTCAACACCCAATATCTGGAAAGCATATCCATTGGAGTTGGCTGGAGGTACAGACCTGAGTTCAAATTGTATGCCACAGTTCTAAGAAAGGATGCATTGTCAGAACTCTTTCCTCTTGTTTTCAAGCTCAGAGCAGATCAGGTGCAGTGGCATAAACTGCTTCCACTTCAAGCTGAATCAAGTTCTTCTATTCTTCCTCATTATTGTGGGCTTTTTACCAGCACTTACTTTCTCTCCCTGATGTTGTGTCTCTCCCCACCCTCTAGCTACTGTTTCACACCTTTCTTTCTGCCTCTAAAACTCTCAGGGCTGGAAGAACCCCGTAATGTCATGTAGGCCAAACCCCATGCTTAAACCTCCTCCAAAGCATCCCCCAAATGGTCTTTTAGTTATTTTTGAAATTTTGAGGTCACTATCTCCCATTTTATCTTTGTACACTTTTACTCTTAGACAATTCTTCCAATATTGATCAGAATTCAGTCTTGCTGCTTTCCTGTTTCATTTGGTCCTCAGTAGATTCATTCTTGGGTAGACTCTCCAGGGAGAACTGACCGTGTCTGAGAACAGAAATCTGAAGCAAGGATTGCGTGTTAATTCTCGAGGAGCTAAAGCAGATCACTTTTCTCTTTTCTATGAGGTCCCTAGATGGACCTGGTTTTGTATGAGCCATCGCATTAACTGAATACATCCTAGATCATCAATCTATTCTTCTCAACAACAACCTTGGGGGTGAGGATCAAAGCTCTTCAATTACATGGCTCTTCAGATTTCGCTGCTCCTGATGAAACTTTTCCAGATATTCCACTGCTGCGTGTAAGTGATGGGTACAGCTAACAAATGTGTTGTCCTTGTCTCTGGTAGGCCCAGAGCCAAGCATTATAAATCTAGGCCTCACCTCTCCTACACCGGCTTGCGAGGACAGTGATAAGATTAATTGCTTCCATAAAGAGGAGCACTTTGAAGACTTCCTGGAGAGCTTGGCTCATCTGTAGATTTAGGAAATTTGGAGGAGTGGCTTCTGCCTTCATTAAAGTAGCCAGCAATGTGCCAGATGCTGTGCAAAACTCTTATGTAGTCCACAAGGCTACGCATGGTGTGGCACATGGCCACTGCTCCAGCCTCATTTCTCACACTGGCATTCTTTCAGCTTGTCAGATTCAGTTTCCCTGGTCTGGAGTCTTGTTTTCTAATCTATTCCCGGTTAACTCTTACTCATCTTTCAGATCTTGGCTCCAGTTGTGGCTTTGGGGACCATAATAGAGCCCACTAAACCGTCCTTCATACTCTGTCTTCATCCAGTCATAAGCCATGGCATCATGTCTCTACAGTAGTCAGTGACTCTTTCTCCCTCTTTCCAATTCCCACAGTCATTGCCTTAGATCCAGCTATATTAGTTATCTATTGCTGTGTACAATTTACCATGAACTTAGTGGTTTTACACAACACACATTTATTATCTCACAGTTTCCATGGGTCAGGAGCCCAGATACTGCTTATCTGGGTCCTCTGCTCTGGGTCTCCCAAGGCTGCAATCAGAGTGTAAGATGGGGCTGGGGTCTCATCTGAGGCTTGGTGTCCTATTCCAAAATCATGTGATGGTTAGCAGATTTGATTTCCTTGCAGCTATAGAACTCATGGTAGCTTCTTTTTTGAGGCCAGCATGGAAATATTTCTCTTCATAAGGGCTCAATTCCTCTTTTAAAGGTTTTCACCTAATTAAGCCAGAACCACCTAGGTTAATCTCCCTTTTGGATTCGGGACCTTAATTACATATATAAAATCATCTATGTGACGTCATCACAGGAATGACATCCACCATTTTTGCAGGTCCTGCCCGTAGTCAATGAGTATACATTGGGGGTTGGGAATCGTGAGGGCCATTCTAGAATTCAGCCTAGCAGAGTCCACCTTCTGACCCTCAATGAGCCACACCTTGGCCATAGGCAAAATACACTCACCCTTCCCAAGGTTCCCAAGAGTCTCATTCCATGACAGCCTCAGCTCAAAGTCCAAAATATCATCATCTAAATCAGTTCCATGTGCAAGTGAGGCTTCTGGATGTAATCCATCAAGTACAGCTCCAGGGACAAAATTTCTTTCCATCCCTGGACCTGTGAAACTAAATAGACAAGTCGTCTTCCCCAACACACACACAACATACAATGGTAGGACAGACGTAGGACAATAGCTATAGACGTTCCGTTTAAAGGGGAACGTAATGGAAGGTAAAAGGGAGTAATTGGTCCATGATAGTTGTGAAATCTATTTGGGAAGATGTCCCTTGATTAGGTTTCAAGACCTGATAACATTCCGGCCTGGCTTTCAGCTCTGCCATCTAAGTTATTCTTCTTTTTTCATGAAAGAGAGCACGTGTTTGCAGCTGGATAGTTTGATCAGCTTGCTTCCAACCAATAGAATTTTGAGGGCCCAAATCCTCCTTTCATTCTGTAGTCTTTCTGTCCCTTTTAGTTCAATCTGACAGTGTTTGTTTCAAGAACCATTTGAGTTTTCCATGGATTTCACAGAGATTTTCTCCATTAGACAAAAATCTGCCCTCAAATCTTTTCAAGATAATCCCTTCTCCATCCTTGGCTCTGATTCCTTGGCTGTGTTAGAGGATCTGTGTGAGGTATGCCCTGAATCTCTTGAAAGGACCCTTAGTGTGACTGAATACTCTAATCTTTTGATATTTCTGAGATTTTAGTAAAATATTGTATAGTCACAACCTCAGCCTTTTTTCTAGGGCATGCTTTCCTGGCAGCGAATCTCTTAATGTTAGCATCTTTTGCCATGTGGAGCAGACAGAATTTTCAAAGTCATTATGTCCTGGTTTCTTTTTGTTCAAAAATTCTCTTACTTCATCTGTCTCCTCTCACATTTTACCATAAACAGAAAATAAATAAATAAAAAAACAGGTGGCATTCAATACTTTGCTTGAAAATCTTCTTAGCTATAAGTTCATGGCTTACAGTCTGCCTTCCACAAAACTGCAAGAGATCATTTTTCAAAAAAATTTTTAGTTTGTTTGTTTTTTGCAGGAGATAATTTTGCTAAGTTTTCTGCCACTACTTAACAAGGATTTCCCTTCCTCTAGTTTCTAATAGTGTGTTCCTCACTTCGGAGTCCTCCCCAGCAGGGTGCTTAAGTCCAGATTTTTATTAATAGTCTGTTTGTGCTATTTATACTTTGATTAGTAAGGTTTACAACACTTTGATTATAGCTCACTTTGATTATAGCTCTGAATATGTTATGTTCTAGATAACTAACATCTCTGTCTCCCCTCATATATTTTAAATGTCTTAAATGCAGCGGTCATTTATCTATTTTTTTTTTCTTTGTATTCTCTGGAGTACCTTACATAGCACCCAGTACTTGGAGGATGCTATTAACTTAACTGTAAGAGTAATTCACAGAGCCTTTATACAAACTCTTAAAGAGTTAAATGTGCCTGTTTGAGACTGCACAGTGAGGAGACCTTAAGAAATTGTGCACTGACCCTGGAAAGTGAAGATGTCAAAGACCGAAAAGTGTCAAGGGACAGGCAAAGGGGTCTTAGGACAATCTCTGGGATGAAAGTCCAGAGAAGAGTCAAGATCAAGAAACATCTTATAGGGCCAAATCCATAGGCCGATTATGTCCTAGAGAGGGAATATAAGTTCCAGGATCCCAAAAGCCAACTCTGGAGCCACAATGAGAAGCCTCCTTTCAGGGAGATGCCGGCATGCTTGCCAGAGGAAACTCCTAAGAATCCTTTTAACTGGAATCTAGGCACCACCATCCCCCAAACCCTGGCCAGCAAAGAGGCTGACACTAGCTCCAAGAACAGAGACTGCAGCAGTCTGTCCCTTCTTGTGTCTCTGCTGAGACCATGTTGCCTTGGGGAATAGACCTTGACCTTGGTAAAAGGTGGCTCCATTTTAGCTGAGGACATCCAGGCTTTGCTCAGATTTCTGAGGTCTCCAGGAGAGTGGGACTGAGAAGGATGGACAGGCAGACATGACTAGCCACAGCCCACACTACACATGCACCTCAATGGCCTTTCTTCCCTGAACTGAGCAGCCACTTTCTCAAGATGACCATACTGGAATATGTAAAAGTATAATATAAGCAAAAGAGGATAGTCCTGGGGTGGAGGGGTAGGTAGGCACCCAGGTCCTGACTTCTCATTCCTGCTTTGCCTTGGCCTCCCTGGCTGGTGTTGGCCCAGTCAGTCCTCATTAAGCCTTAGTTTTCCCTTCTATAAAATGGAGAGATTGGAACCATATGATCTATGAGCTCCCTACCAGCTCATATTCTGTAGGGAAGGTGGCAGGATATGGAGTGAAGCTTGTAGTTTCTGCGAAAATTGCCAATCTCTCATTTCTCTGGATATGTCTGCCACTATCACCGTGGCCTTCTGATTTGATGTCTCCATCACAAGATCTGAGATCTGTCTGGTCATCAGGTATTTTGATGTTGGTTTGTTTTAGTTTTCTAAAAGCTTCTGGGAACAATATACTAGAAATGGGTTGGTTTTTGTAATTGGAATTAGTTCTAAGGCCATGAAAGTGTCAAAATCAAGGCAACATTAGGAGACTGGCCTCCAGTGATCCTGGAGTTCTCTCTCACATGACAAGGCACATGGAGCATCTGCTTCTCTTCCATGTCTTGTTGCTTCAGCTTCTGGCTCCTCCACCTGTGGCTTCCTATCTCCTGGGTTCCCCTCTGGGTTCCTGGGTCCCTTCTCTCTGTCTCTGTGGCTTTTTCTCTGTTTATCAGGGATTCCAGCAAGAGGACCAAGACCCACCCTGGGTCATGCCTCACTGAAGTACTCCAATCAAAGGCCCCCCAACTGAATCCAATCCAAACAGTCCACCCATCCCCCATAAGAGTGGATTGGTTTGAAAACATTATCTTTTCTGGATCCACAAAAAGCTTCAAACTGTCAGTCTCTCATCTTAATAACCTTCTCTCTGCAGGTACTGATGGAAAGAGTGATGCAGTCTTAGTCTTGGAGATGTACTAAAACAGGAGGAGCCATCACAGGGCATGCAAAAACCTACCCAGAGACAGTAGAGCCTTCTCTGAAGCTGAAAAGACTAGGGTTAAACAAAGAAAGGACAGGTGGCTTAAAAGATTTGCAAGGTTTCTTGCCTTGGGGAGGTTTCAGGTGATAATATTCAAACCCTGGAATTACACTACTGGAAACTTAACTGTGGACTGGAATGGCCTCTGACTTTCTCTGATTCTTTAAGGATGTTGGTCTTCAGTGATTCCCTTATTTTCAAGGGAAGATAGAAGACTCCCCAGTCCCCTACAGACCTTTCTTCTTAACTAGGAGCTGACTGAGCCTCTCCTGGGGATTAAAGGGATAGGGGAAAGTGGGAATCTCAGACTTGGTTGCTTCCAGACCTCTTGGTGGGAGAGACAGTGTTTTAATTTGCTAAAGGCTCCCAATGCAATATACCAGAAGTGAGTTGGTTTTTATAATAGGGATTTATTAGGTTAAAAGTTTACAGTTTTGAGGCTGTGAAAGTGTCCAAATCAAGGCATTCTCAAGAGATGCCGTCTCGCCAAGTTGCAGCTATGGGCAATCAGGCATATGGTGGCAGCATTTAAAGATGCTTACTCTCCAAGCTCAGCTATGGGCAGTCAGACATATGGCGATGTCCAGTCATCTCTCTCCTCTCCTATATGCTTCATCTCTTTCAGCTTCTGCTAAAGTGACTTTTTTGCAGCCTCTTTGTTCTGTTGATTCCAGTTTTTGGTCCCCAGGGCGTTCTCTCTCAGCTTCTGGGTTCGTCTCTGTCTCTGAAGGTTTTTTCTGTGTCTGTGGCTTTTTAGTCCTCCATTTATAAAGGACTCAAGAGGATTAAGACTTACCTTGGGTCAGGTGCTACTGAAGTGATCTAATCAAAAGGAAGGTCCCTTAACTGACTCTAATTAAAAGTCACATCTACAATAGGTTTACATGCACAGGAATGGATTAGCTCTAAGGATATGGTCTTCTAGGGTACACCTAGCTTCAAACTGTCACAGACAGGGTTCAGAACTCAGCCTGAAGCAGGATCCCCCACCCACCATCTTCCCAGGCATCTTCAGAGCCATGGCTGCAGCTGAAGGAGGCCTCTCCTGCACTTAGTGTCCTTGGCAGGACCCGTAGCTCACCCTGGGTGGAGAAATAGAGCATCTGGAAGCCAGTGGGCAGGTAATACTCAGCAGTTGTAGCCTTGGCCTGGATGTTAGGTGTGAATGTGGGTGAGTATATATAAGTGCATGTGTGTGTGCACTTGCATGTGTGTGTACACAATTTAATGGACAGCAAAGAACGTTAAGATTCTGCCACTGAGGGAAGCGGGTGTGGCTCAGTGGATAGAGCCCCCGTTTACCATATGGGAGGCCCGGGTTCGTGTCCCAAGGCCTCCTTGTGAGGGCACGTCGGCCTGAGCGGTGCGGTGGGCTGATGCAGCAACCTCACGGCAGGAAGTGGGTGTGGCGCAATGGATAGAGCACCCGTTTACCATATGAGAGGCCCCGGGTTCGCTTCCGGGCGCCTCCTTGTGAGGGCAGGCCGGCTCGCGCGGCACCGTGGGCTGATGCGGCAAGACCTCACAGCAAGGGGGAGATAAGCAGACACAGAGAAGACACGCAGCGAATGGACACAGCAGCACAAGCAGCAAGGGGGGGATAAATAAAATAAAAATAAATAAATAAATAAATCTTTAAAAAATAAAAAATAAAAAGATTCTGCCACTGAGTCACTGCTTTGGGCCTGGTAAGTGAGGCCCTTGGCAAGTAACTTTTCTTCTCTAACATTAGTATCTGAAAACTGAACAAGTTGACTCAACTAAGGGCTGGTTATTAATATGGGGCATAGGTGCAATTCATGGGTTATAAACAAAAAATAGTCCTTATATATATAGATAAATACATAGAGGAAAGAATCTCATTCCTTTCAAAGATGATGCTTTTATTTTCTCATTTGTTTTCCTTCAAGACTGCACTTTATCCCACGAATTTGGAGAGACATTGAAGGGTGAGTGAGAGAGCAGGAGTCAAATATGTTGAATTGGAGGCCAAACAACAGACTAAACCTAGTTCTACCTCTCCACATTCTGTCATTTCAGTTCTTCATGATTTGTTATTTCCAAACAGTTACTTCTGGGCAGGGATATCCAGAGAGAAGAATTTGGGTTGCCATAATATCTGGCCATGTGAAGTGCTTCCGGAAGCTTCTTGGAGCTTATTGGATTGTAGGACATTATATTAAAAGCATTAGACAGTGCTGTGCTGGAACTGGCTTGTGAGAACCAATTACTAAATTTTCAGAAAAATTGAGTTATTAAACACCATTGAGTCACTATTAAAATTAAATTATATAAACTAACAAATACATTTTACTAAAAAGATAATAAATTATCAAAGTTCATCATTTCCTA
The DNA here is from genome assembly GCA_029593785.1 of Cabassous unicinctus. Taxonomy (NCBI): domain Eukaryota; kingdom Metazoa; phylum Chordata; class Mammalia; order Cingulata; family Chlamyphoridae; genus Cabassous; species Cabassous unicinctus. Next base: position 36,500 of record JAQZBX010004639.1, on the reverse strand, counting down.
ATTATCTTACCATATTTTACTATTATCTGTGCTCTTGGGGTTATTTACATTTACTGTCTCCATATAATGGATATGCTACATAATAGTGTGCTCCTGCACATCTCTTTCCAACTCTGTGTGCAGTGATGTCACTTTGGTAGGTTGAACCTATCCATAGTAGGAGTATTTACACCACCAAAATTAGCAAATGCTACAAATCAGTGCTTGATTTATTGTTTTGTTGACTGTCTAGATTTAAGCAATGATGGAGAAAATTTTAATAATGAAGATTAAACTTTAAAGTGTGACATGTCTTCCAAAAGGGGGAAATTTTAAATACAAACAAGTTTTCATGGCTAAGAGATTTCAAAGTGAGTCAGGAGGTCATTCCAGAGGTTACATTTATGCATGTCTCAGGAGAATCTCACTGACTGCCACAGTAAACTGCCTCAAGCAGGCTCCTGAGGGGTCTAGAGACATCCAGACACTATAAGCAGGGCAGACAACCCCAGGAAATCGGCACCCCGTAGGTGGGCCTTACCTTGGAATATATGACAACCTATCTCCCCAATGTATCAGAGTTAGACTCATTTATAATTTTCCTATACATGTTTCTTCTGCCCCTTTTATTTGAACCTACAATTAACACTATACTCATTAAATATACATCCCAGATATTTAAATCTTCATATGCCAGTTTAGCCCTGAATTTCTGCAGAGTTGCAGCCAACACCTATACTCCAGGTCATTGGACTCACCCAGGACAACTAACAAAAGGATGATGATGGACAATGCCCATCCCAAGAAACAGAGCATAACTACAACTGTAAGCAAGATCATTCCATCCACCTGCCCTATGGGATCCAAGGCCCCTCTCAGTTGGGAGCAGAGTGGGCATCACCATCCCAAAGTCCTCAAGATTGAGGAATGAACAAAAATGAGGGGGGACTGCAACTATGGACAGAAGTAGACTTATTATTATTCTAGTAATGGAAGAACTTAAAACACTGATATAAAGGCAGTGGTCACCAGAGGTTCTGAGGGGAGGGAGAGGGAAGAATAGGTGTAACATGGGGCATTTTTTGGGACATGGAAATTGTTCTGTATGCTATTGCAATGACGGATACAGGTCTTTACACATTTTGGCAAAACCTATAAAATTGTGCCGTGCAAAGTGTAAACTATACTGTAAACTATAGACCATGGTTAATAGCAATGCTTCAATGTGTGTTTCTCAGTTGTAAGAAATGTACCTCACCAATGAAAGATGTTGTTAATGGAGGAAAGTGTAGGGAGAGGGAGGTATATGGGAATCCCCTATATTTTAGACGTAATATTTATGTAATCTAAAGCTTCTTTAAAAATAAAGGAAAAAAGTGTGCCGTGCCTGTTGTTGGTACCTTGGAAATAGCACTAAAAATGTAGGAAATATTCTTTCAGTATTCTACCACTATTATACAAGTCAGCCACGAAGTCATTCACTTCATTGATGAATGAGTGAATTTCCAACATGTGTCTTCATTGTCTCACTTCTGTCTTACTCATTTATGTAAACGAAAACTATCGGCCACCACTCATGTCAGAACTATATTCGCTCCTCAGTTGCAGGCATAGGTTGACTACAGATACAATAGTTCAGCAAAAATCAATGAGAGTGTTGTGTGAGGATTAACTGATTACATGGAGTGTATGTAAAGAGGACAGCATATATTGTTATTATTTGTAAATTGTGGGCTACACATCCCTTATATAAGGAAAAGTCATGATAAATTGATGGATATCAATTTATCATTTGTAATTTCAGATTACAAATGTTTATAATTAAACGTTTACCAGGATACTACTAGAGAAGGGCTCCTGTGGCTCTTTTCTCATTATAGATGGCGAATAAAGGTCCAGATAGAGGTGCTGCTTATCCAGGACCACACAGATCCAGGTGAAGTATATTGTTTGAATTCATGTTAGAGGAGGTACTATGTTTTAATTATGCATTTGAGTGCCCTTTTTAATGGAAAAGGATATGTTAAGAAGAAAGAAACTGTTTTTTATTCATTTTTTAACACAAAGCAAAGCCTCAATAGCTGAGGATCAGCTGACAGAGAATCCTGACTTCCCATACTGTCTCCCTTCTTGACCTAGACCAAGGCCGGACGTTAGACTGGACTCAGAACTGCTCAAAGTGGGATCAGGGAGAGCTGCCTGAGGATGGGAACAGAACGCAACTCAGGACCCCTCCATGGCCTGGCTTGTGACTAATTTCTGCCTCTATTACCATCATAGCTTATGGCAAAGCCTTGCGTATGGCCATATGAATGAGTGAAGGGCTGCTGCCATGATGCTCTTTCTGAGGGGCAGTGGAGAGAAAAGTATGGATGGGGATCTGGGAGCCTTAATGTGTCTGAAGTCACTGCAAAAAGGAGAAAGCCCCCACCCAACTCAGGGTGAGCAGTCCACGAGGAGTTCCATCATGTCTTGGTAGGCACGTGGGACGCATATGTAGGCCTGACTGAGTCCAGGACTCAGCGAGCTAAAATTTGGGCTCTCAGAGGCTCCACCAAACCCAACCATTTCTCTTCACAATGTTCCAAGTCATTAGGGAAATGTAAGTTAAAACCACCATGTGACACCTCTACAAACGCATTGGAATGGCTTACATTTAAAATGCCAGACCAGAAATGCAAATCAAAATTACAATGAGACATCATCTTACACGTATTAGACTGGAGGCTATTAAAAAAACAAAGAGGGAAGCGGATGTGGCTCAACCAGTTGGGAGCCTGCATACCACATGGGAAGACCCGGGTTTGGGTCCCAGTGCCTCCTAAAGAAAATGAGCAGATGCCACCCTCGTTGCAATGAGCAGACGCCTAAACGAGCAGATGCCACAAGCCAGCAGATGCCACATCCCGCGGGGACCGGATGTGGCTCAGGCTGTTCGGCACTTGCCTCCCATGTGGGAGATCCCGGATTCAGTTCCCAGTGCTTCCTGGAGAAGGCGAGAAAACAATGATCAGACAGATGAGTGATCCATCGGGAAGGGGTGGGGGGGAGCAGAGGAAATAAATAAGTTAAATAAATAAATCTTAAAAACAAACAAACAGATAACTACAAGTGTTGGAGAGGATGTGGAGGAAAGGGAACCTCATCTACTGCTGGTGGGAATGTAGAATGGTACAGCCATTGTGGAGGACGATTTGGTGGTTGCTCAGGAAGCTAACTATAGAACAATATGATCCAGCAATCCCACTGCTGGGTATATACCCAGAAGAATTGAAAGCAGGGACATGAACAGATAAATGCACACCAGTGTTCATCATGGCATTATTCACTATTGTCAAAAGATGGAAGTAACCCAACTGTCCATCAACAGATGAGTGGATAAGCAAAATGTGGTGTATACATACAATGGAATATTACTTAGCTATAAGAAGGAATGAAGTATTGACACACACAAAAACATGGATGAATCATAAAAGTGTACAGTACAAAGTATAAACCATATTTTAAACCATTGGCCATGGTTAGCAGCAATGCTTCAATATTTGTTCATCAATTTTAACAAATTTACCATAATCATGTAAGATGTTATTAATAGGGGAAAATGTGAGAAGGGGACAGGGTAGAGTATATGAGAATCACCTATATTTTTGATGTGACTTTTCTATAAGCTAAAGCTTCTTTGAAAATAAAGTGAAAAATAAATATGACACGGGGGAATATAGAGAAGAAATTGTCAATATACATAAAAGATAACAGATCTTACAGTGATGAAAGGCAAAATGCAAAAAAAAAAATTTTTTGGCTTTGTTTTTGGGGAGGTTTTGGATTACAGAAAAGTTACATCTATGGCAGGGGAGGATCACTGGTGCAGGGTGTCAGTGGTGGGGAGATGCATGGGGAAGATGAACATGGGACATGCCTCTAAGGAATACAAATGTGTTCATGTGGGCATGGAGTGTTATCTCAGTGGTGGAAACCCATACAATAACCAATAAAATGTTAAATTCCAATCCTGTGGTGTCCCTACATTCTCTAATAGAGTGGCAAGAATCTCTAGAGTACATAGTCAGTGTCTAGCAAAAGAGGACAGACCAATACACCAAGCCATTGATATCAATGCTTGTACTTATGAACCTTATTCTTCTAAAATTGAAACTCAGCCTAGCAATATATATTGTCTAAGAGTTACCTCCTGAAAGCCTCCTTGTTGCTCAAATGTGGCCTCTCTCTAAGTCAAACTCAGCATGTAAACTCACTGCCTTCCCTCTGACATGAGACATAACTCCCAAGGATGGGCCTCCCTGGCACCAAGGGATTATTATTAAGCACCAACTAGCAACGCATTTGGAAGGGTAGTTTTCAGCTTTTGTGTGTCTGAAAAAAAATATTTCACTGTGCTGGTTTGAGTCTTTTGTGGACCCCAGAAAATCCTGTTCCTATGTCTGTTAACCCATTGTAGATGGGAACTTTTGATTAGATCACTTCAGTGAAGGGCCTTTGATTAGATTGTGGGACCCAGGGTAGGTCTTTATCTTCTTACTAGAGTCTATTATAAACAGGATACTAAAAAGCAGACACAGGAAAAACTGCAGAGACAGAGAAACCCTGAGAGGCTGAGAGAAAGGTTCCAGAGGCCAGATGCTGGAATCAGCAGAGCACAGAGGCATGGAAAGAAGCCCCTTAGAGACTGAAAGAGATGAGGCCAAGAGGAGAGGGGAAAGATGAGCCATATGCCTGATCACCCACAGCCACAACTTGGTGAGACATCATCTCTTAATGATGCCTTGATTTGGACACTTTCACAGCTTTAGAACTGTATGTTTTAAACTAATAAATTTCTATTACAAAAGCCATCACATTTCTGGTATGTTGCTCCCCAGCAGGCTTTAGTAAACTAAAACATTCACCTTCATATTTTCAAAGGTATTTTGACTGGGTATAGAATTCCAGGTTGATATGGTTTTCCTTCTTTCTTTCTTTCTTCCTTCCTTTCTTTTTCTTTCTTTCTTTCTTTCTTTCTTTCTTTCTTTCTCTTTCTCTCTTTTTCTTTCTTTCTTTTCTTTTTTCTTTCTTTCTTCCTTTCTTTCTTTCTTTCTTTCTTTCCTTCCTTCCTTCCTTCCTTCCTTTCTTCCTTCTTTCCTTTCTTCCTTCCTTGTTTCTTTTTCTTTTCTTTTCTCCTTCCTTCCTTCCTTCCTTCCTTACTTCTTTCTTCCCTCCCCCCTCCCTTCCTTCCTTCTTAATTTTAAAGAAATCCCTCCACTGTCTTACAGCTTGTATTTTTTTTCCCAAAAAGAAGTCTGCCATCATTCTTATCTTTGGACAGTTTCCATTGCAATGTCTTCAAGTTCACTAATATTTTCTACTTCAGGATTTAATCCATTATTAACTCCATCCATTATATTTTTCATCTCTAGAAGTTCTGTGGGGTCTTTTTTATATCTTCCATGTCTCTCATTAATATGCTCATGTTTTCCTCTATCTTTTTGAGTATATGGAATGTAGGTATAATAACTATTTTCAAGTCTTTGTCTCCTGTCTCTGATTCCATTCTCTTTGAACTCTCCCTTCAGCATGGTAATGGTTTTCTGTTTCTGGAACGGAATATCCAACAGCTGTTTCTTTTCAAAGATGTCATATTTCTTTGAGATAACCTACAAATACAATGCAAATTCAAGAGAATATTTCTATTACAATAAGCACAGGGGTTTCAAAATCCTTTTGAAAAAATAAGTGTTTAAGACATCTAAGAAGAACTCTAGGGTATAGATTGGTTCTAACAGCTATTAAAATATATTATGAAATAATATTTACTAAAAGACTGTGGTTCTGATTAAGATAGAAATGTATATATGAGGAACAGAATGAAAAGTCAAGTGCATACAGTTATGTAGATTGATAGATTTATTGATACAGATAAATAGTTAGAGTTAATTAGTGCTAAAGCATGGCTTAAGCCTGGGCTGACTTATCCGTGAGGCACAATAGGAACAGTTTAGGGGCTCACAAAAATGTTTTAATTTTTATATCTTTTAAAATCATAAAAAATAGATAAAACAGTAGTGGGTATATAATAATGAATCCAGCATGGATTATATTCATCTTTATATCAATGAAGTAAAAAAATGCAATTTTTAATATATTTTTATGGGGGAAGGATTCCATGAAGGCAAAAGTTTCTATGGCCCACAAAAGTCACAATGAGGCCCTGGCTTGGGGAGCATCAGTCTTTCCCCATTTAATCTCCTCACCACCATCACCCAGCCATGAAAAAACACGCAGTCTAAGTAAACACAATGTACAATTCAAAACAAGGAGCCTGTCCTCCATTTTAATAAGATTTTCTCCTAAACCTCTCATATATGGAATCTGAAGCTGTCACTGGATTACAAATTTGGGGAAAAATCAAGATAATCCAAAATTAATATTTTAAAATTAAAAATTCATTAAATAATTTAATACAAATAATTTGCACAAAATGAAATTGACCGTTTTTATATTTTTATTTAGATAACAGTGTCTAAACCTTAAATCTTTGAAAGAATTCATAAAGGAAAGAGCAATAGGTAACTTTTACGTAAGAACAAACTAACTACAGTGAAAATGAAAATAGCAGGAAAAGTATTTGTCTCAAATATTACAGAAAAGCATTATTATGTATAAAATATACAGTTTATTCTAAGTTATTTAAATATCATAAATACTCCCATAGCTAAATAGGCAAAAAGCAGAAACAGAAAGAAATGTAGACAGTAAGCAAACAAGAGAAAATGTTCAAGTAACTACAAAATTAAAATTAAACAATGAAGTATGATCTTATATCTATTAACTTGGCAAGGAATGTGTAATAATAATACTAATGCCAGCGAGTTTGCAATAAAATTGATGTATACATATCTTTCTGAGAGTGGGTATAAAACAGGAACGTAGCAATAGATATTGAGAACCATAAAAACGTTCATACCCTTTGACTCATAATGTCATTCATTGTAATTTAGACTGAGGAGATAATTCAAAAGGAGAGCAAATCCTTATGTATGAGGCTTCTCATAATAGCATTATCTCTAATAGCAGAATTGAAAACAACCTAAATTCCCAACAATAAGGAAAGTGAAAACAGTGAGGTAAACTGCCATACACTAACTGGATGGAATATCCTGCAACTATCACAGCAATAACTACAAAGAATATGAGATGGTATAAGGGGTTGTTCAAAATGCCATTTTGAAAAACAAAATGTCCAATTATGCAGATGCTGTGATTATAGCCATGTGAAAACATGTCAGTATGTGGACAGGAGCTATAGGGGAGAAGAGAAAAATAGATTGTGTTTGCAAATGGTTTTCATTTCACATTTCTTTCAATGTTAAATTAAATATCTATATGCATATATAGACAAACAAATAGAATCAAAATAATCACTGTTTAATGTTGAGCCATGGACAATTCGGGGTCAGGCGGGCCCTGCTCCTTCTCTTCAAAAACACTAAGTCCGTAAAGTTTCTCTTTGGCATTCAGACACACCCTTCTACTTGCAGTTTTTTCTCGTTCTTTCATAGCTCCTTCTTATCCACTCATGTTAGGAATTCATGTTCCTCCAGGGCACCCTTGTCACTCAGGAAGAAAACCAACAGATAAATTTATTCATTAATTATTGAGCCTTTATTTTGTATTAAGCACTAGGATATAAAAATGATTAAGATCAACCCCTCAAAAAGCTCATAGCTTACACACACATGGGTAAGGAGATATTTGCAGTATAGCATGTAGAAGCACATAAAGTAATAGCAAGAAAAGGAAGCTTAGTAGGAACCAGAATCCTTAGGAGTCAAATATTTTCTCTTCAAAGGGAATTTGCACTTAAAAGATGCTCAAAGAACTTGTTTCTTTAGTTACTCATCTCTTCCACATCAAACATTTTCCTTTCTGTTTCCTCCTCTCAGAGATATAAACATGCTCAAGTCTCTCTTATACATCAAAAATCAAGTTTTTAACTCCACATTCCCTTTTCAACAATTTTTCTATAATTTGTCTTCCTTATTAGTATTTCTCATTCTATATTGACCGGTTACTTCTTAGCCCATGCTGTTCAAGTTATTCGTGATCATTAAAATCACAGGAAAAGGTGGGGCTCATGCATTCCAGGCAGAGGAGACAGAAATTGCAAAGCAGAGTATAAACTCATTGTGTTCCAGAACAGAGGGCATGTCAGTGAGTCTAGAGCTTGATGAACACAGTAGAAAATGGCAAGAGTTAAGCCTGAGGAAGTAGGAAGGAGTCCCACCATGTGGGCCCTGTAAGCCTGAGTTGAGTTTGGAGTTTATTCTAAGTGCAATATGAAGGGATGGAATGGGGGTAGGTGGGAGTGGGGCTTCAGCAGGAGAGTGACATAATGTAATTGACGTTTCTAAAAAGATCACTCTGGTTGCCCTGTAGAGAATGGATTGATGGGTCCAAGAATGGAAGAAGGCTGTTGCTATTATCCATATAAGAGATGTTTCTGGTTTGGGTTAAGGTAATAGCAGTGGAGTCTGGGAAAAATGGATGGATCAGCTATATTTTAAAAATAGGGCTAATGACTTGCTGATGAATTGCAAGGGTTGGAGCTAAAAGAAAGAGAAGAATCAAAGAAGACTCCTAGATTTTGGTCTGCACATGTGAGTGAAAGGTTGTGTGTCATTTACTGAAATGGGCAATACTGGGTTAGAATAAGTTTAGGGATTTTCTTACGCTCTACTAAGCATTGAAACTCACAGGGCTACCATAGCCTCACTTGGCTGTATCTTAGAGGGATATAGGAGAAAAACCTGTTTGCCAGCAGGGCACATCATGGGATCCTCTTCTGTAGGGTCCTTGAAATACTTTAATAGCAGGTCATTTCAATTGTCCAGAATCTATTTTTTCAACAGGTGACAGGACAGCACAGATGAAAGGATTACAGATCTACATCAACCAAGTATAGGGGCTACCCTAGTGTAATTGCCTCATCCAATAAAAGAACCAATATCTCGGTAGCAACTCCCAGGACTCCTAGGAAGTCCCATGGAAATTACAAGAACTGCCACACTCAGGAAAACCCTACAGCATGCTTCCCTTCCATATATTTATATATAGCTCATTCATTCTTCCTGCCAGTCTAGGTATAGATTGCCAAGCAGGAGTCATTTTAAAGGTAAGCAGTGCTGCCTAGTAACATATTTGACATTCTCAACCTCATCAGGTTCTAAGGAGAACAGAGCTAGATAGTTAACTGAAGGTCATGTTCGTCTGCAGAAGGGGAAGAGTTTTGTTAGCACTCACCTACAAGGGTAGAAATCAAGAATTTTGTTTTTTGTTATGCCAAGTGTTAAGTGAAGTTGGCAAATAAGCAATGTAAATACAAGTTTGGAGCTCAAGAGTAAATAAATGTAAGAGTCATCAGCATATTTAAAGTCATGGGAGCAGAGAGGCTCATTTATTTAGAGAAAGAGGTAGAAAGAAGCAGAAGGCCTAGGATGGAGCCCTGAGATCTCTAAATTTAGAGGTCTAGAAGAGGAAGAGGAGCCAGGAAAGGGAATGAAGACAAAGCAGCCAGTGGGGTGGGAGGAAAATCAAGTGAAAAATGGAGCCATAAAGACAAGATAAGAAGTTTGAATAAATAGGAGATGGTCAGCTACATCAAAAATGCTAGAGACATCAAGGAAGGTGGGACCAGAAATGTAATTCCTAGATTTGGCAACAAGGAGACCAGTAGTGACCTTTTATGTTTCACTGGCCTGATTAGAGTGGGTTGAAGAGAGAATGGAAGGTGAGGAAGGGGAAAAAGCGACCACAAATAACTTTTCTATAAAGCAGCAGGAGTAGGATAAGTCAAAGAAGACTTAAAGACGGCAGATACCAGGCCTGCTTGTGTGCTGATTCAAACAGTCCAGTACAAAGGGGGCAAACTGATGACCCAGAAGCGAGAAATATTTTTTGCAAGAGTGAAAAAATTTGAGAGGGTAAGAGAGGATGGACCCAGAGCCAACAGGGGTTGTGTTTTGAAAGAAATTGGGACATGCCCTTGTAACTTGTATGAAAGGACTAGTGTGGGTATTGCACAGCATCCACCCAGTTCCTGAGCCAGAGTCCTGGGAGATCGTCTATACTTCTGAACATTAACCCCACAGCCAATCAATCCTATCAGGCTCCAAAAGAAGCCAGAAGTTCCTTGAGATCAAAAGCTATGTCTTATTTCACTTTGTATTTTCAGTACTAGGATTCTACCTGGTATAGTTTAGGTCTCTAACAAGGAATACAAAGGAGCAAAGCCCTAATGCTAGGTAGAATCAGGGGAGGGATACTGGGATCACTTGGTCTGCCTGATATCCTTTAAATCAGGGGTTCTTAACCAGGGGTCCATGGAAAGATTACAGGGGGTCTGTAAGCTTGAATTGAAAATTTAAAAAAACATTATTCTTGTGGGGACATGTTGGTATGGGTGTGATATATTTATTAAATAATACACAGTATAGTGTGGACTTAGTAAGGGGTCTGTGGTTTTCACCTGACTAGCAAAGGGGTCTGTGGAACAAAAAAGGATAAGAATCCCTGCTTTAAATAATATCCTCTTGGGCACTTGCCAACTGTGCTTTTCCAGTGACTTGAGGAAAATATTTCTCTGGGCTTCCCCTGCTCCCTTTTCTTAATTGAGATCATGTTCAGTGATTTGCCTTGAAGCCAACTGCTCTTTTCCAGCTCCAAAAGGCAGGGACCCTTCTCCATCCTTGATTAATAAACTGTGGGAAGCTTGCTTCTATTCACTACTTCAGGATGCTCCCTGTAGAGCTCTTGAGCTGGTCTAGTCTGATGACCCCTTTAACAGGTGAGAAGACCAAGGCCCAGAGAGGGAGTGACCTGCACAGTGCAAGCCACAGGTGGACCTGTTCCTGAGACCAGCCTGTACTTGGGTGGTGGACAAAAACTCAGGGCTTGTCTCCTCAGCCAGATCCAGCTGGACTCTCACCTTGGTCCTGAGACTACTGGCTTGCTAACTACTGCCTTTCTGTCTGAAAGCAGGTGTTTTTTAGGTCTGACCCCATAATGTAGGTTGCTGAAATTTCTGGAGGGGATGGTATGCAGAAGAGGGAGCATGCTAGTACCTGACCAGGCTGGGAAGGCAGAGTGGAGTCCTCGGGCATTGGCAGCAAAGGCAGCGGCCTCCTAGACAGCTTCAATTAAATCTGCAGGGCAGCCCTTCCTCCCGTGCCATCCAACCTATCAAGCCAAAGGACTGCTAATTCCTCAGCAGCCATTTCAGGAGGTGCCCAGAGGTGTGAGGGCTCCTCCCAAAGCTGCCTTGAAGAACCTGCAAGTCAACAAGTTCCCCTCTCTTGGTCAAGCAACTGTCCTGGGGAGGCTGAGGGCTCAGAGTATAGAAACTTCATCCTTAGAGGAAAGGGGGATTGGGGTGACCTACTTGGTTTCCTTGTGCTAGGACAACTGCTGTTCTGCAGGATGGAGCAGAACAGAATCTGTAGCCCTGGCTGGTGTGCAAAGAATGTACTAAGAGCCGCCATGAGCTCTGACTCCTGACCGTCATAGCTGGGCCACTGAGCCACTCATGGCTGCCTTGGGGTCCAGTCGCAGCCTAAGTGCTGGTCCCAGCCTAGAAGCTGCTTGTCCAGAATCTCAAGACTTTTTCCCTTTATTTCTCTTTCCTTCACTTCTATCTGAGTCCAGAGCTTTGGTTGCTCCCTACTCCCAAACCTCTGCTGCCAACTGTACACAGACCCGGCCTCTGTGGCTATCTGGATATTTTACAGTGGGCTACCTGGCTCCCACCTCTAGCCACCCCCAATCTGCCTTTTCCCTACATCTTGTGTCTCATTATTCGGACAAAGAGATCAGAAGAGGTAATTCTACCCTTGGGCTAAAGACAACCAGCACATGGCCCTGTCCTGGTAAGTATCCCCTCTGGGCCTCTTTGCAAGGTCTCTGGGCATGAAAGCTGAGTGCAGCAACACAAGACTTCACAGAGTGACTTCCAAGGTATGCTGCAAGGATTCCTGTGGTTTAACACAGAGTGTGCCATTTACAGAGAAGCCCTGCACTGTTCAGAGCTTCACATTGTAACAAAGTAATTTCTAAAGTCTTCTCCAATAGTGAGGAAGAAAGGAAGGAGGGAGGGTGGGAAGGAAAGAAGGGAGGCCATACAACTCATTCAGAATCTCTGGGAGGTTGGTGGGGAGATGGGACTTAGGTATCAGTACTTTTAAAGCTCCCAGGAGATTCCAATGTGGATCCAAGGTTGAGAACAAATGGGTTAGAAGCCCCCAAGGAGCAGGCATTAGGACCGGCCAGATCTGCCTCTCCCCACCCCACCCCTCCTTTTCCTCCCTCACCCTGCCTCAAGGACTACTGCTGAAGCTGCAGTCAGGCCTCACCCCTTAACCACTTTCCATTGTGTGTACTGTCCCGCCCATACTGACAGCCCTAAAGGACTCTGCAGATTAAACAATCCCCAGGATCTTGAGCTGCTCCATCAGACAATAGCAGAAGCAGCCCTTGCTCCTGGTTCTAATTGAATAATTTACTGTAAATAGCTGTCATTTCCTCCATGAGCCCAGGCCCCTTAGCCAAATGGAGGTGAGCAAGGGCTCCCTCTAATGGGATTTGGGAGCAGAAATGAGCTGTCCAAACGGAGCTGTCATCGAAGCAGCCACAGCCACAGCTGAATTAAGTGAGAAACACTTAAGGCTTCAAGTCCTTCTTGTAAACTATCCACTCCTAGTGGGGGAGGAGAGGCCAAGAGCCCTGCAGAAACGAGGCCGCAGTCTCCTTGGTGGGATTGTCATTATGGCCCAGCAGCAGAGATGAGCACGTGCACATGGCAGGCCACGTGGCTGTGGCACAGATGCCACAGAGGAATAGCTCTCCTCTTGCTGATATATTCATGTCCATGTGGGCATTGGAGACCCTTAGGTGGAGGAGGATGCGTGGAAGAGATTTCTGGAAGGAAAGAGAATGGGGCCTTGGCTATCCCCTGATTGGGATCCAACAACCAATCTGGTGGACTGGGGTTGGCCTTGTCAAGGCCAGAGGGCAAGAAAAAGCCATGGGCAACGAGAATGGAGTGTGGGCACCCAACAGTGAACTGGATCCCAAGACTTGGCCATCAGGAAGAAATGTTGCTTCGGGGAATAAAGTGTGCTGCTGAAACAGGAACACACCCCCTGCCAACAGTGCCTGTGCACCCTGGGGGGAACAAAGGAGGGTGTGTGAGTCTAACTCAGAGCTCTTGCAGGTATGCCTTAAGACGGAATCTCAGAGCACAAAACTCCCTTGTGCTCCCCAGTTGCCTAAACTGTGAGCTGCAGCCAAGGCATGTCCACCCCATAAGACCAAGAGTCTGATCATCCTCACAGGAAACTTTCCTCACCCCTGTTCTGCAGGTTAAGAATCACAGTCATGGTGAATCACTTTTAAATAATGTTTACTAATGGGAATGCATTATAATCATCAATGATGTTGTTACAGAAAACCACAGGCCTAGAAGACACGGTCTACTTTCTATGGCTTATAAAGTCCCTCACAACCAGACCTCAACTTAGCTTTTAGTCTCCTCCCCAGCCTCTAGCCTGGTTTTCTCCCTAATGTCCATTCTGTTTAGGAGCTACGTGATTTGAGTGAAACTTGTCCCTCTCCACCCCCCAGATGTAAGGGTGAGTGTGATAGATTTCAAGTGTCACAAATTCCTTACAGTTCCTTCCATCAAGGGGTGGAGAATTGCTTTGAACAATAGAATATGGTGAAATCATGTCACACAAGTCCCAAGACTAGACAACAAGAGGACTTACAGCTTCTGTTCTCACCCTTATAGAATACTATGCTCATACAAGCCTAAACTGGCTTGCTGGAGAGGACACACAGATGAGAACCAAGGCACCCCACCCAACCAGCAGACATGTGACTAAGGCCCTCTGGGATCAGCCAGCCCCTGGTTGACTTGTCAAGTGGTCCTAAATGACTGATCCCAGACAACACCACATGGAATACAGAGACCCATTCTAGCTAGACCCACATATATTCTGACACACAGAATCATGAGCAAAGAAATTGCTTTGAGCTACTGAATTTGGGAATGTTTTGTAATGTAGCAAAAGCTAATGAAACAGTGAGCTAAGCCAACCAAGGTAAATCTTCCCTCCATTACAGGCCTAAGTTAATCATTGCATGCAGAGATTGTTTCAGGGGTGGCCCAATTAGTGAGAATTGCAAGGCTTTGTGAGAATGACAGATGAAAGCTGTTCTTTCTTAATCTGGACAGTGTACAGTGAGGTGAGGCTTGGAGCTACAGCAGCCATTTTGCTACCATAGTAGAAGCTAGCCCAAGGAGCAAACCAATGCATGAAAACAGAAAACTGTTGAGAAATGGAGTGAGAGTCTTGATCAAATTGAACTGGAACTCCACGTTACCTCTAGACTTTTGTAATTATATGGCCCATACATCTGCTTGGTTATTTAAATCATTTGATTGAGGCTTTTGGTTATTTGTAACTGAAAGTATCCAACTGATATAACTCTCAAAATGCTTTATACCGATGGTTTTCACATCCATCTTACCAATGAAACCTGTGTTTTCCAAACAAAACCTTAAGGAGAAGCAGGCACATAAAATAAGAGATGCTGTGTTTAAAACGAAAATGGGCAGCCCAAAATTCTAAGAGCTCCTTGTTCTCTTTCCATCCCACAGTGGCACCTGAGGCAGCCATGCAGGACCCCAGGCCTCTGAAGGAGACAGCACAAGCTTTTATTCCTCTGTGACATGTTACATGCTGGACCTCGTTGTAAAACATCCTTTTTCCTCTTCTCTGTTATCTTCCAAGGTTCAGATTAGATTATGCCTACTCTCTCTGTTCCTCCCTCAAAAGAAATAATCCCGGGAAGCAGATGTGGCTCAAGCAATTGAGCTCCCACCTACCACATGGAAGGTCCCTGGTTCGGTTCCTGGTGCCTCCTGGAGAAGAGGAGCAAGACAGTGAGCTGGTGTGACAGGCTGGTGTGGTGAGCTGATGCAATAAGCTGACACAACAAGGTGACACAAAGAGGAAACACAGTAAGAGATACAACAAAGCAGGGAGCGGAGGTGGCTCAAGCGATGGAGTGCCTCTCTCCCACATGGGAGGTCCCAGGTTCACTTCTTGGTGCCTCCTAAAGAGAAGATGAGCAGACACAGAGAGCACACAACAAATGGACACAGAGCAGACAGCAAGCACAAAACAATGGTGGGGGGTAGAATATATAAAATAAAAATAAATCTTAAAAAAAGAGAAAGAATCCGTCTTTCTTCTGTCCCATAACACTATTTGTAGCTCTAACAAAGCACTGCCAACACCTTATTAAGATTAATCTGTATATATATGGCTAGTTCCCCATGGATCTGTATGTGGCCTTGATGGCAGGGCTGTGACTTGCATCTAGTTAGTGCCTGGCACATAGAAGATTCTCAGCAAATGTTGGATGAAATGAAATTATGTGTCCTGACATCTTGTATTAATTATTAGAGGGCATTATTTATTAAATACAAAAAATGGGTTTCCTGAACCATCCCTTTAAAGGATAATGACTTGGCAAAAAGACTCAGGATTTGAGGCTCCAGGCTTATGACATCAAAATGTTCTTGGGAATGGCTGGGAAGAGGAGTAATTGAACACTGACTGGAAGGCATGCTCGTCCCAGATTTCCCCCCATTAAGCTTTTCCTTGATGCTAGGAATTCCACCATTAGAACCCTTAGACATCAAGTGCACCATCTTAGGATTTTTGTTTATTAGAGTTGCCTGTGGTTTGTAATTTTTGTTCACTAATGCTTCTCTAATGTTCATGTAAAGGTTGAAAATGGCAAAACAGCAAAATCCCAACTAGCAAACATTTACTGTTAACCTCAGAAGCTGCAAATGTGTTTGCCTATGTGTTGGGGAAGGGGGAGGGGCAGTATTTAATAGTTCTGCACAAAGAAATAACCCTGAAGAGTGAGACGCACAGGTGATAAGGCAGATGGAGACGGAGAGGTAGCATCCACACTTGCTACCTAAATCAAGGCTCTCCTGTTCATTGACTGCCCTGGGTTTAGATGTACATCATTGCTGATCTGGTCTTGGGAAATGATTCCTGCTCCATCTTCATGCTTAAATAAGCCCCCCAGCTACCTTTCCTGCTCCCTAGCTAACTGAATATCAGAAATGTTTAAATGGTAGCCACAGGGCATAGACAATAGGCAAATACTCATTCATCCAATAAATATTAATAATATCTGTCTCATATAGTTATTATGAAGATTAAATGAGATAATGTATTTTAAGAACCTGATACCTGTTTGGCACCTAGTAAGTGCTCAATGCATAGTGGAACTTAGATTGGATTATAGTTACAAATTCTTCACTTCCACCCTGTAACAGATTTATACATCTAAGCCCTTTGATATGTGACTTTCAGTGCCTCCCTCTTGGAGTGGAGTGGATGGTCCTGTCCAATATAACCATCGCATTTGGTCGTATGACTTGCTTTGGCTAATGGATTGTGAATGGATGTAACATGTGTCATCTCAGACCAAAGGCTTGAATGTGCATAAGTGGTTTTTCTTAGCCTCTTGGAGTTTCTACTCTCTACCACAAGAAGAGCAAGTCCTGGGTGGCCATTGTTCCTTAAGTCGGGGTACAGAAATGGAGGCATGTGGAGCATACTGAGCCCAATGCAAAGCCACTGAGATCTTGTGGTTGTTTAATACACAGCATTATTGTAGAAATACCTAATACAGTGGCTATCGTTATTATTGTTCCCGTTATTATTATTATTGTTATCTGTGCTCCAAGGAGCATTTCAGCCTTTGGACTCCCACTGCAGGAGGGAGCTCAGGATTATTACAGACTAGGTAAAAACTGCTCAGAATCATAGAATGAAAAAACTGAGATCCAGAGATCTAAAGTTAGTTGTCCAAAATCTTGCATCTTATCCACTGACAGAACTGCTTCCAGCTTGTGCCTCATTGGTCGAATGAACACATATCTTGGTTTGACCAGGACAGGTCCAGTTTGCACCTTTTGCTCCTATGTAATTGATAGCACCCCCTTACTCTCTCAAAATCATCCTGATTTGAACAGTAAATCATATGGAAACTTACCTACTGGGTAACTTTCATGAAAGTTAATTTGAAAGGTGACAGTGATGATCATTTCATTTGAAAATAAGAGGAAATCTAACTCATATTGGATTAAACAAAGGGATTTATTAGCTCATGATGTTGAGTGGGAACCCAAAGTCTTGGTTTATTTTGGCTTCTCTTATCCACATATCATTTCCCCAAAAGCTGACTCCACTTCACAACTGCAAGGTGTTTAGCTGCAACGTGCTTCCTCATTCATATCCCAGAAGAGAATAAAGACCATTTCTAGAAACCCCCTCAGAAAATCAAAGAAGAATCTTTCCTAGAGGCTTCCAGCAAATTCTCACACTCCTTGATCCAATCTTGTTTGCATGCCTACCCCTTAACCAAAATATGAGGTCAGATAACAGTATCATACTAGTCTGAATCACATGTACCACCCTGAGTGCCAGGGCTGGAGTCAGCTTCAACCAAAGTACTTGGGCTGGGCAGGGTTGGTATTATAATACCCAGACAAAAATCATGACAATTACCAAGAGAAGGGGAAAATGGATGTTGAGGAGTCACTCTCCTGCCCATTCATAATAAAATTTCTTATCTTCAAAAGGCAGGTGGGGTCCAGTAGACTAGGATGGTACTGTAGGAAGCTACAAGGTACTGTTTCCTCACAGAATCTTTGAATAACTAGCAAAATCTGGCAGAACTATCTTCCCCAGGATTCCAGAAAACAGTTAAAGGGTTGCAGTAACTGGGAGAGTGTTGAATCAAGAAAGCGCAGCTTTTTGAAAAATTGTAGGTCAAGGGGAGCAGGTATAGCTTGGTGGTTGAGTGCCTGCTTCCCATGTACAAGGTCCTGGGTTCAATCCCTGGAACCTCCTCAAAAAAAAAAAAGGTAGAAGTAGCTCCTGATGCCCTTCTTGGCACTTCCCGCACTTCCTACCTGGCATAGTGTGGAGCCAGCCTGTGTTCTCACTGTGGGTCCCTGGCCCTTTCTGGAGAAGAGTAGCCTGCATGAGCATACTGGAGTGCCTTTATATCTATGCCAATCTATCTGGTGCCAGCCTGAAATATAGAACTAGGAAACTCATCTCTGGCTCACCCCCTCAGGATTTTCCATGCAGGCAGAAGCAGCTTGAAGATAGCTAAAGCAGTATAAGAAACAAGTCAAAGCAGGGAAGGGCAAAGGATTATCTTTTTAAGTCATACAAAAGATCACCCTAAAGGGAAGAAAGTCTATTTCACAATTAGTAGAGGGATCATGCAAATTCCCATAAATGAATTCCTAAGGTCAATAGCAAGCACAAGCCCAGGACAAGACATAGGCTCAGAAAAGACAGAGAGGACCCTGCACTTCACTTTCGCTTTGGACTGATCTTCTTGATAGGAGGACTAAACTCTGAAGGAGGGCACCAGCCAACTTAGAGCCAATTTGCAAAGACTGTGAAAGGTGCTTTCTGCTTTAGTCTGTTTGTCTTGTTAGCTTTGTCATTTTAGGAAATCTCTTGTCATATCACTAGCTAGATACAAACTTACAGAACAGAGAGCTCAGGGACTAAATCCCAGAGTTAACATTTTTAAAATATTAAAATGTACGGTGTGCAAGAAAAGATTACAAGACAAAGAAACAGGAAATGTTTGCTCATACAAAAGAACAAGATGAAAATCTAGAAACCATCAATGAAAAAGACCAAAGTTTGAACATACCAGACAAAGACTTTAAAACTGGGATACTCAATATGCTCAAGGAGATAAATGAAAACTCAGAGAAATGACATCAGGAAAACAATGAATGAACAATATGAGAATTTCAATAAAGATTGAAATACTAGAGGTGAGGACTATAACAACTGAAATGAAAAATTCCCTAGAGAGTTTCAGCAGCAGATTAGAGCTGGCAAAAGAAAGAATCAGTGACCTTTAAGACAAGATAATTGAAATTACTTAGACTAAGGAGCATAAAGAAAAATAAGGATGAAAAAAAGTGAATAGAGCCTAGGAGACCTGTGGGACACCATCAAACATTCCAATATACACATTATGGTATTACCAGAAGGAGAAGAAAGAGGGAAAGTGGCAGAAAGCACATTGAAAGAAATAATGGCAGAAAATGAATGTCCCAAGTTTAACAAAAGACATGAATACACATATTCAAGAAGCCCAATGAACCCTAAACTGGATAAACGTGAAGAGGACTATGCCCAGACACATAGTAGTCAATCTGTTAAATGCCAAGGACAAGGAAAGAGTTCTTAAAGCTTCAAGAGAAAAGCAAGGTTTTATGTACAAAGGAGTCCCAATAAGATGAAGTGCCAATTTCTCATCAGAAACCATGGAGGTAAGAAAGCAGTGGGACAAAATATTTAAATTGCTGTAAGAAAACAATTGTCAAACAAGAATTTTATATCCAGCAAGATTGCCTTTCAAAAATGAGAGAGACGTGTACATATATGCACATACTCCACACACACACACACACACACACACACACACACACACACATGACACACAGGACTATGGAGCCAGAGTGGAAGCTGAGACTCAGGCCCTGCCTGCTGGCTCCCACCAAGTTTGGGGACCATACCTATTCCAGGTTCCAGGGTGGGGCAGGGTGGCAGGGGTAGGGAAAGCAGGGAGGCAAGTCTCCTGAGATCCAGCCCCAAGACTGACAGGCAGACAGACATGCAAACAGCAGACTGACGTACCCGTAATATAGACCATACATATTTACAATGTTGTATATAAATGGGACAACTCCTTGCCCTCTACCCCAAACCCTCCACCTTTGGTTGTATGATTTCCTTCTTTTTCTAAGAATGCCTGGAAGTAGTGCCTTCTTCAGGGCTGGCAGGGGCCTCAGCCCATCCATATCCTGGGTACCTGCCTCTCCCTCCCCCTATGGTGTCTCTTCCCTCTCCCAGTGCTCGGTGTTCAGTGGTGTATATTTGTTCTCCAAGACATGGGGTACATGCCCCAAGAGACATGATCCTCTCCTTAGTCTTAGCTCATGGGGCTCTTTATAAGGAGTTGGGGGTGGGGTGGGATCAGAAAATGGGAGTTAAGCAGAAGCAGGGGCTGAGATTGGGACTGGATGAGTTGCTCCTAGCTGCCCAGTCTTCTACTGAGAACATTCCTGGGATTAGAGCAGCTGTTCCCAGGAAAAAGTGTTATCTCTCCCACCCTCCACATGGGCTCCATGCTGTGTCTGTGTATTCTACACAAGGGTACTTGCCCTTTCTCTTTGTAAACTACATTTGCATTTAATTAAACCAATATAAACAACAACAACAAAAATGAAGATAAACAAAAGCTGAGGGAGTCTGCCAACACTAGACCTGCCCTTAAAGCACAGGCTCAAAGTAAAGGACTCTAGGCAGTGGATAGAAGTGGCATAAAGAAATAAAGACCTCCAGTAAAGGTAACCAACCACGTGAGTAATTAGAAATGCCAGTACTATTGTATTGAAGTTTTGGTATATAACTCCACTTTTTACTTCTCATAGGTTTGAAAATGCAAATACATAAAAAGCAATGATAACTTTGTGGTTTGGGGCATGCAATGTATAAAGATATAATTTGTAACAAGTACAACAAAAAGGTGGGGGGGGATGGAGGAATATAGGAACAATGTGTGTGTATGCTATTGAAATTAATTTGGGATCAAATCAAACATGTTATTATAAATTTCAGTGTTAAATTTAAGCCCTATTGAAAAACAACAAAGAAAATATATGAACATTTTATAGAAAAAGAAATGGGAAGGGACTAAAATGGTACACTATAAAAAATCAAATAAATATGAAAGGAGGCATTAAAACAAGATTTGGGGGGACAAAAGGTATAATAATTAGAAAGATCAAATAGCAAAATGGCAGAAGGAAGTCCTACATTATCAGTACTTTTCTTTAAATGTAAATGGATTAAACTCTCCAGTCAAAAGACAGAGATTGGCAGAATGGATTTTTTTTTAAAAAGCATGAACCAACTATACGCTGCAAGAGACTAACCTTAAATTCAATGACAAAAGTAGGTTGAAATTGAAAGGATGGCAAAAAATAAACCATACAAATAGTAACCCAAAGAGAGCTAGGGTAGCTATACTAATATTAGATGGACCAGTGGAATTAAATTGAGAGTTCAGAAATAAACCCTATAGCAGTTTGGTATTATTTATGAATTCCAAAAATAGAGATTGGATTATGTTTGTAAATTGTTCCATTCCTCTGAGCATATTAGATTATATTGGATTCAGAGGTTTCACTTTTACTTGATTAAATAATGATTAAGGCCTTGATTGGGCCACGTCAGTAGGACATTGAGTCCCTGCCCACCACGGGGGCGGGGACTCACAGAAAAACTGCACCACAGAGAAGGGAGGTTGGAGTTTTGATCCTGGAGCCTGGAAAGTAAACACACAGGAGAAGCAGATACGTGAGGAAAGAGAGAAGGCTCCATTAGACACAGCAGAGGCCCCAGGACAAGAGATGAGCCATTCACCTGAGAGTGTACAGCTGACCTTGTGGAGACAGGGAGCAGCTGAACCTGGTGAGAATTGAGTCCTGGGGAGAAAGAATAAGCCTAGTCTACAGCTGACCTTGTGGAGACAACAGAGCAGCTGGGCCCAGAGAGAAACGAGCCAGGAGAGAAACCAGAATTATCCCAGCCTACAGCTGATATTGGAAGAAGCTGGGACCATGAAGCCTTAAGAGGTAGAGGAAGGCTGAATGTCAGCAGCCATCTTGCTCCAACACATGGCAACAGACTTTGGTGAGGGAAGTAACTTATGCTTTATGGCCTGGTAACTGTAAGCTTCTACCCCAAATAAATACCCTTTATAAAAGCCAACCAATTTCTGGTATTTTGCATCAGTACCTCTTTGGCTGACTAATACAAACCCTCACATCTATGGCCAATTAATTTTTGAAAAGGATGCCAAGTCCACTCAATAGGGAAAGAACAGTCTCTTCAACAAATGGGAAAACTGAATATCCATATGCAAAAGAATGAAGGTGGACCCTTACCTCCCACCATATACAAAAATTAACTCAAAATGGATGAAAGACTTATAAGAATATAAGAACCAAACCTATAAAACTCCTGGGAAAAAAAACATCTCCAGGACCTTGTGTTAGGAATGGTTTTTACACCAAAAGCATGAGTAACAACAAAAAAATAGATAAATAAGACTTCATCAAAATTAAATCTTTTGTGCATCAAAGGATATTATTGAGAAAGTGAAAAGACAACCTGAAGAATGGGGAAAAAACTGGGAAATCATATATCTGATAAGGGTTTACTCTCCAGAATATGTAAATTAATTCTACAACTCAACTAAAAAAGGACAAACAACCCAATTTAAAAATGGGCAAAAGCTTGAATAGATATTTCTCCAAAAAAAGATATGTAAGTGGCCATGAAGCATATGAAAAGATGCTCAACATTTTAGCCATTAGGGAAATACAAATCAAAACCACAATGAAATACCATTTCATACCCACTAGAATAGCTACTATTTAAAAAACAGAAAATTACAATGTTGGAGACGACGTGGAGAAATAGGAACACTCATTCATTGTTTTAAGAATGTAAAATGGTGCAGCCACTATGGAAACAGTGTGCGGTTCCTCAGGAAGCTAAATACAGAATTACCAGATGACCCAGGATCTCACACTTAGTTATATACCTGAAAGAACTGAAAGCAGGGACTCAAACAGATATTTGCTCATCGATATTCATAGCATCATTATTCACAATTGCCAAAGGATGGAAGCAACCTAAGTGTCCATTAAATGATGAATGGATAAACAAAATGTGGTGTAGACTTACAATAGAATATTTGGCTGTGAAAAGGAATGAAGTTCTGATACACACAACAACAGAGTTGAGTTTCAAGACATCATGTTGAGTGAAATAAGCCAGATACAAAATGACAAATATTGAATGATATCACTGATATGAAAGAATTAGCATAAGCAAATTCATAGAGTCAGAAACTTGAATAGTTTACCAGGGGTGGCGGTTTGGTTGGGGAATGGGGAGTAATGCTTAACCGACAACAGTTTCTGTTTGGGATGATGGAGAAATTTTGGAAATGGATGGTAGTGATGGTAGCACAATATTGTGAATGCAATTGACATCATGGAATTTTATATTGGAATGCAGTTAAAGGGGAACTTTTGGGCTGTATATATGTTACTAGGAAAAAACATTTTTAAATAAGAACCATAGGACTATACAAAACAGTGAACCTTAGTGTAAACTAACTATAGCTAATAGTATAATTATAATGGTATTGTGTCATCAACTGTAGCAAAGGTACCACACAAGTGCAAAGTGTTGAAAACAGGGAAAGCTATGGGGGGTGAGGATGAGTATATGGAAACTTTCTGTTTTCTGCATGATTATTCTGTAAACCTACATTTCTCTAAGGAAAAACTTTTTTAAAGCTTTCAATTTAAACTATCAAAAAAAAAAAAAAGGCAAGCAGGGTTTCCTGATTGTTCCACAAAAAATCCCTGAGAGCAGTGACTCAGCTTTTGCCAGTAATCCCTACCAGATAGGAAGTTCTGGTTAAAGAGCAGAGCTGGGGTGTAGGGCATTTCCTACGTACCTACCACCTGGGTTTTGAAGCGTATAGGCCATGGCATCAGGCACATTGGTTAGATTCCCAGCTTTGCCACTTACTATGTTACCAGTACACTGTGTAAATTCCAGGCATCTGGTTGTCACATGTAAACTGGGAGTGGGGGGTGCAGTGACGCCTACTTTATAGCGTTTTGAGAGAATTAAGATTTAAATCACCTACCATAGTGCTAGGTGCATAGATGCCCAATTTCCTTTCTCTGTGCCTTAATTACTTGTTTATGTAGAGAGCAGAAACAGAACAAAAGAACTATAACAGCATAACTTGCTTGCCACCAAAGAGACCGCCCAGTGAGTGTGTTTATGAGACACAGCTAGGTCCTACTTCTTCCTGAACCCTGCTGGAAACAGGCTGAAAATTTCAGTATTTGGCCCTCATTTTTTAGGACTTGGTAGCCACCATTGCCAGATTCTTTCCTTACCATGTTAATTAATGATGACACAGTCCTCTTTCATATCAGTCTTTGAGAAACCACACCTTGGTCTCTACAGATACCTCAGACACCTCATCTTAAACATGCTTGTTTGTTAGATGAAAGTCACTAAGTCCAGCCCACTCTCAAGGGCACTGGCATACTTCCTTAGTCTACAACACCATAAGATGCTCCATACTCAACTGGTATTTCCTCTGCCCCAGCTCTAGAATCAGTCATTTCTCTTTTTACTGGAGGATGGTATTTAGAAACCAAGATCTGGGCACTAGGTGTGCTGCATCTTTTGATCAGCATAAACCTCAAAGAACTCATCTATTTGATTAATTCTCCAATCTCTTTATTTAGGTCTAATCTTTCCCCTGAATAGGACTCCCCAAGCCTCTGCACTATCTCTCCACTCACTCACTTACTCACTCACTCACTCACTCACTCAACATTTATTGAGCTCCTACCTGTGTGAGGAACTCTTGTGATTCATACGGGAATACAGCTGTCATCTAGTCTAGATACACAAAGTGTCTTAAGTGATGGCTCTGCTGAGACCTAAAGGATGGAAAGGAATTAGTCAGACAAAGGGAGAAGAGACAGGGGTAAGAGAATGGAAAATAAACAGATGTGTACCCCAGAACATGTGCTCAGGGGCACACTTAGGGAATCCAGGATAGCTGGGTTTTTAATTCTACTCTTTAATTAGATGGTATCATTTTATATTTGAAAGCAACCTAACAAACCAGTTGTACCCACTTTGGAAGAGCATGTAGAGAATTTATAAAACCCCCAACCACCTGATAATGCTACCTGAAGGAAACTAATGGCCAAAAAATAAAACACCAAAACCAATGAGAGATACAAACCAGCTGTGTGTCCTTGAGCAATTGTGTATAATTCAAATGAGCAAACATGTATAGAGCAACCATTATGTGGTATTTCCAACGCTATGTGCTGGGGATAGAGAAGCAAAAGAAAAAGACATGGCCCTGCCTTCAAGTAGCTTCATCCTAGTGTGATAGCACTGTAGAAGGGAAGTGCTTGGAGCTATAGAGCACATAGACCCCTCCACCTTGGGGGGTCAGAAGAGCTCCTTAGAAAAAGGAGCACTAATGCTGAGACTTGAAGGAAGAGGAGGGATTAGTGAGATGAAAAGAGGAACAGCCTGTAGGAGGGTGAGAATGTGAAAGAGGGCACGGTGTGCTCAAGGAACTGAAGGAAAGGTATTATGCCCAGAGAAAAAGAGCACAAGAGAAAGAGTGCCAAGAGCTGAGGCTGGAGTCACAAGAAAGCAGCAGGTCTCACAGCTCCTTAAAAGTCAGTTGAGGGTTTGGGACATTATCTCAAGGGGATCCGTGGAAAACTCTCAAGCCAATGTGTGGCAGACTGAATCACCTCACGGCAGTGAGGAGAATGGACTGGAAGGAAGAAAGGCATTTATCCTTCATTTCTCTAAGGCTATTTCTTTGTGGCCTCACAGGGTTGGGGTGAGGATTAAACCAGAGAATATATACAAATCCCCTGCTATGGGTAATCAGGAAATGTTAGCATCTTCTTTAGTCCAACAAGTCTCATTTGTTTTCATCTACTTTTATGTTTCTCTTTATTTGTTTGAATATATTTTAGAAAACCTGTTCAACCTTTTTTCTGGAATTAAATTTGATAAGCCTTCATTGAGGGTCTTTCCTGAGCCAAAATCTGTGCTAATCACAGTGGACAAAGAAGAATAAGGCCCAGGCTCTCCTTTAAGACATCTTGTACAATGAGCCATGACATCATGTAATCTGAACCACATCAATGGCAGGAGCCAAAGCTCCCAGGGGCACAAGGTCAGCCTCCTTCACCTCTCTGTCTCTAATGCTGGGCAAAATGCATGGCACAGAAAAATTCATTGTAGGCTTCTTTCTTTCTGCAGTTTGTTAGTTTTTGTAGGGGATAATTGTTACTATGTTTTCTGTTTTGCTTTTTATTTTCCATGAAAGTTTCGTCAGAGTGATTGTTTAATAACATTTTCAAGTCAAAACTTTCCTATAATGAAACACAGTATAATAACATGAAAATTTCAAGTCTATACTAAGATGCTTGGTTTGATAATATTAAATTCCTAATTATCTACAGTGTTTCCATCTGAATTACAGATGCTATGAGGCAAATTTCATTCTTTATAATTGCTTTAGCCCACCACCTATCTGAGCCCTGGCTGCTTAACCTAAACCCTAGCTGACGTGTGTTCAGAAAATCAGAGAATGTTTACCCTTAGCCCGAGCAGTACACCAGCAGACTGGCATGAGAATCCTGAAACGTCCATAAAGAAACAGCTGTGGGGTCATTCTTGACACTGTCTCTCTCTAACGACATGTGTAGCTGCCTCAGTTTCTATGCTAATGCAGTTTATTTCTTTGGCAAGTTGAAAAACGAGGTAAGTAATCATGTTGTCCGTGGGAACACACAGCATGATTGTGGGAAAATAACTGTTTTATTCTTCTATTTGTGGTTCCTTAGGCCAAAGCTGCAATTAATCCAGATCAAATTGTTTACTTTTCCTTAAAGAGTTTTACTATTCCAGGTGAAAGCCACGGCTGCCTGTCACCAAACACGATGTTGGCATAGCCGTCTGTGTGTGTGACAGTTGTCATGCACTGTTATGATCATCCAGAGCAGACAAATGCATTTCTAATAGCTACAAATGCCCCTCAGGTAAGAAACACATTTAAAAGAAGACTCAAAAAACATTTCTGAAACTTGATAGTTAATTGGTACTATTTTGATGCAGTTGAAAAGCATTTTTAAATTATAAGACCCATACCCAAAGTAAAAAATACAAAAGTACAGAGAATGTAGAAAAGAAGATAAAAAGTCCTATTTTCCAATTCAACTCCACATTCTCAGACCTCATATGTGACCACTATCAACAGCTTGGTGAGTCTCTTTCCAGAAATCTTTTCTACTTATACAATTATATGTGATATAACTATGATCTATTTTTACACAAATGAGATCATTTATACTATAACAATGTTTTGCAGTTTTCTTTTTTCACTTAAAATTCGGTCAGCGCATTTAGGTCTTTATCTTCTTTTTAGTGCCTGTATAGCATTCCATATATGGATGTACCATAATTTATTTTACCTATCAATGGTCATTTAGGTTGATTGATTGATTGATTGATTGACACTATTAAAAATAGTGCTGCAATAAACATCCTTGCATATACATTTTTTCCAAACTTAAGTGCCCAATATAAATTCCAAATGGTGATCCTAGCACTGCCGGGAATAACATTCTTCATCTGAACTAGATGCCTAATGACTCTACCCTAAGCTTCCACATGGTAAAGAAATGCTGACATGTGGTGTTGATATAACAGGGGAATTAGGCAATGTTCTTATCTATTCCTGCATATCGAATCACTCCAAAACTCCGTGGTTTAAAATGAAACAATCATTCAGTTGCCTCATAAATCTCCAGTTTGGGAGGGGCTTGGTGGGGAAGGCTTGTGTCTGCTCCACAGAGCATCAGCTGGGGGTGGCTTGAGGGTCTACTTCCAAGATGGCTCACTCAACTGACAGTGCTGCCTACAGGTTAGGAGCTCAGCTGGGCTGAGGTTTGGGAGCCCTCAGTTCCTCTTCACAGTGTCTCTCCATATGGCCTAGTCTTCCTTACAGCATGATTCTTGGATTCCAAGCACAAGAATCCTGAGAGATAGCTAGGCTGAAGCTGTATTGCCTTTTATGACCTTGCCTCAAAAGTAACATAGCATCCCATCTGCTCTTCTGAATTAATTGAACAATATCTGAATGATATTGTTGATTTTTTGAAATAAGGGTATCCAAGCTTTACTGTTTTTCTTTTGACCTGATTCTGAAAAATAGTTTACTAGATCTTCAGGTTTGTTTTCTTTCAGAAAATGTAATATTCAGGCTATTATGACTAAAAGCAGTGGTAGTTGCACAACCACCACCATTTCTTTGATGGATGAGAAACAGTTCATTTTGGTTTCCTGTTCACCTCTCATTTAACATAGCACTTAATGATTAGCTATTATTATTATTATTCCATATGTGATATTATGCATTTACCGATGAGGAAATCTAGATGTGGAAAGGTGAAGTTACTTTTCTAAAATCCCGTTAGTGGTGCAGCTGGAATTTGAATCTAGACCTTTGTTCTAAGCCTAGAGTGCTTAGTGTTAATTAAAGTTCTTTCTAAACAGTGGTTTAAGAGTTTTGTTGTGTCAGGCTTAGCAATAGGAAAATCCTTAATTGTGGTTCAAACTAAGTAGGCTGTGATACTCTCCCAGAAAATTGTATATTAGGCTCTTTCATGCCAGGAAGTAGGTAACATACGGATTTGCATGTGAATACTGATATGCCTGTTGTGAGCGAATGTGTGAATTAATATAACAAAGTAGGCTGAAGATCGTAAGTGCAGAAAACTAAAATACTGTGTTGCTTCTTCTCTATTCTTCTTCCAATTCAATTTTATGGTTTTATGTAAGAACACTCTCCGATTTTATGCCACATGAAGACAAGGAGTTAGTAGGTAAAAGAAATAACAGAAAGCTTCCTGTAGGAAGCCGACCTTGACCAGTGATATAAAGGAAGGATAGGTTATGTTGTCTTCACATATAGCTTAGCACTAGTTCCCAGAACTGGCTGTGCATCAGAATCACCTGGGGACTTGGTAAATATTCAGTACTCATATCTGACCCCTGGAGATTCAGATTCAGTTGGCCTAAGTTGGGGTCTGGGAATATGTGCCTTTATCAGAACCCATATGATGCTGATACAAGCTTTCAGACCTCATTTGGGGCACAATTCAGGAGGTTTATTTTATTTTTTTGATTAACTACAAAATTTAGTTGTTTTTTTTTTCTTTTAAGTTTTTATTTCATTCTCTCTTGTCATCAAATTTGTTTTCCCAGCTTTCTTTTTTACGGAATACCTACAAGTTAATGTCTGTTCTTTGATAGTAGCAAGATTCTGATTTATTTCTTTGCAATAATCATATTAAGTCATTGTAATATTCTTTGTGCTGAATCAGATGAAACTCTATTTTCACTGGAATTTAGAAATGAAATAGATTCCTACAGCATCCAATTATGGCTACTTGATAAATTAATATTTACATTTCCTTTGAATGTTAAAGTTTATTGCCAATGACCTATACAAGCAGTACTTGATGAGCCTTCCTTTTTATTACATTAAAGACTGATTCCTAGAATCAGCTTTCTGTCTTTCAATGTCTGCTACAACTTTGAAAATTGGATAAATACTCCAGCGACTAACCAAAAGGATGATTTCCCCAAGAAGTGAAGTGTTGCTATTTGGCATTCCTAAGAATTTACTAGCTGCATCTAGATGTTTAACCCCTCCTATTTCCAATCCTGTAGTTTACTAAGCAGGGATCCCTATAGCTGTATTGAGGATTTTCATATTAAGTGTCTTAATACTCTTAAATCTCCATAGGAAATTCTTGTATCCATTCATTCAATTATTTTTTTATATAAAAATCAGATACTACATGCTAAGCAGACACCATTCCTGCTTTAATGGTGCTTACAGTCTGATGTGGAAGACAGATAATTATATAAATTGATATAGTAATGTTTGGAAAACACTATGGTAGAGAAAGTACAAAATGTCAAGGATGCACATAGGAAAGGGCATCTGTCTTGGTCCAGGAGGAGTCAAAAAAGTTTCCTGAAAGAGATTACAATTAAGATAAGACCTGAGAGATGAGTAGGAATTATCTAGATAAAGGGGTGGTTGGAAAATATTCTGGAATGTGGGACTAGCATAAGCAAAGGCTCATAAGTCAGAGAAAGAGTACTAGAGAAATTATTTTTTGTCTCATCAGATTTTTATTTTGGCTTTCTTTTCTCAGAATACCTGTAAGGTAATGGTTGTTTTTTAATAGAAGACACAGTTTGATACTTTTTTGGTAATTATTATGTTAGATTATTTCAATGTCCTTTGTGCTGAATCAAATGCAATTCTATTTTCATGTTATAATTTGCATTTCCTGTTTACCAACGAGATGAAGCACTTTTTCATACATTTATTGGCCATTCAGCTTTCCTCCTCTGTAGATTGCCTGTTTGTAACCTTGCACATTATTCTATGGGATAGTTTTCTTTTCCTTATTGACAGATTAGATTAGATTAGATTAGATAGATATAGACAGATAGATATATGGTTTGCATATTACCAGAAATTCTTTGCTTTTATATGAATTGAGATATATTGTCTCACAGAACATCAGTCAAAACTGGGAGGAGCTTTGCAGAATACAATTTGCAGCTGAGTGCAAGGGGACCATGGTTAAATCTAGGGTGACCTAGATTCTGGGCACAAGCCTCACTTCTAAAACAAAGCCCCCTTACTGAGCAGGGACAATAGAGGTAAAGGAAAGAAAATGGGAGGGGAGCCAGTCCAGCCCAGGTCAGAAAGCACAGTATTTTTAACAGTTCAAATAAGTGACAGAAGAGGGAGCTCTAAGAACCTCGAAGTTAGGAAAGCTACACTGGCCACCCTCCCTTTCAGTGCAGGCAAACTCATCTCACTAGAACATAAGTAAATGAAAAGAAGTATAGTCAAAACCCATTTAAAATTATCATAAAAATGGAAAATAAGGAGCAGAATAACACCCTTCTAGCAATGAAAACAAGACAGAAATGCCCATAAAATAAAGGAAAACTACAATATTTTAAACAAGCTAAAAGAAATTAAGAAAATAAAATTATCATAAAAGAACAATTTATAACAGAGTCATACTAACTCATAATTAGATTGGAGAAAAGAAAATATATATTTTTAACAATGGTGCTTAAAAATCCAAGCAAAATATTAGAAATAAAAGAAAAATATTTCAGATATGGATACAAAACTAGAAAGAATACATTAGTGAATAAACACCATAGAGAGTGCAAAAAGAGAAATAAAAATGAAGAGAAATTTTTTTATTTTAAAAATGAAATAGGGAAGTGGATGTAGCTCAGTGGTTGAGTGCCTGCTTCTCGTGTGCAAGGTCCTGGGTTCAATCCTAAAAAATAAAAAGAAAGAAAGAAATTTAAAAAGATTTAAGAGGAAGTGATGTGGAACATCGGCAAAGAAGTGTCTGTGTGTCTATGTGTATAAATTCCTGAAGAAGGAAACCAACTGAAAAGAACAGAACAAATGCTGAAAACCAGTAGATGAAGAAAACCATTCTGAAATAAAAGACAACTTTAAATTACATATTGAAAGGATATACTATATACCTGAGAAAATCAACCTAGAATGACTGATACCAAGGCATATTCTAGCAAAATAATTATATTTTAAAGAAAAAGGGACAATGCATTAAAGATAAATACTTAATAAGAAAATTTAAAAAGCCTCTTTCAGCTAAAAAACTTAAAATCATGCTATTATACAATTCTTGAATAAAAGCAGAAATATAAATGAACTGACAGAATTTTCAAAAGAATATTAACTCACAACATAGAATATGTGGGATACAGCTATAGCAGTTATCAGAGGGAAGTTTATAGAATTAAATACTTACATCAATAAAAATAAAAGTATGACTTTAACACCTAACATTTTGGTAGTTAGAGCTAATGCAATTAGACAAGAGGAATCAATTGGAGGCATAAGGATTGGAAAGGAATAGATAAAACTATTTCTATTTGCATAGGGTAAAATTATTTATATAAAAACCCAAAAGAATCTCTATCTTATGACACTAAAATTGAATATCTGGAAAATCCAAATGAATTAAAATGACTATAATTTAGTAAAATAACAGATTGGTTATAGTCAATGTAGAGTAATCTCTATGGATTAAAACAAAAGTCAATTAAAAGATATAGGGGAGGGGTGACATCATCAACATGGCAATATAAGACATCCCCTGGAAAAGTGTCCCTTCAGAATAGCTAATAAAAGGACAAATCCCACTTGCTTAGGACTCTGGGGGATGATAGAGACTGGAAAAGGACTCCATAAATACTGAATCCAAGAAAAAGAAAAATTATCTCCAAGGTCAGGTAGGAAATTTCCATCCAGGACCCACCAGTCCAGACCTCTCCAGCTCACTAGGTCCCATGAAAATTGAGAGTCACACAGAGGCAGCACAGCCTGGGGCCCTACTGCCATAGATGCAGACTATAGAGCCACTCACAGCAGTAAGTTAGAACCCCATGCATAACCAGACACAGGGACCCAGTCCACAGAGACTCAGGGCAGAACATAAGTCAGGCTGCATACAAAAGGGCTCCCTGGGTATGCAACAGCAGAACTGTGGGCAAGAGGTGCATACACTCAATACATTGTTTGTTGGCTGGGCCACCTAAGTGCAAAATGGACTTTTCTGGGTTGACCCACCTTTCTAGATTTCTCTCCAGGGCAGGATACCATAATGGGAAAGAAACTAGAGGCAGAAAAGCCTCACACACACACACAAAAGAGGTGAGGACTGAACTGCTATAAGACAGGAGGATTCCAGAACTGAAAAGTGTAAGGAAAAAGGGGCACTGGGTGAGGGAGAGAATTTAAACAAATCATGGAAGCTAGGAAGAAAATTCTCCACAAAAAACAAATAGAATAAAAATTCCCAGAGAAGGAATAGAAGAAAGGAAGTGTTCTCCTGGAGGTGAAACAACTGCACAAAAAGTGCAATCTTAAAAATTGTACTGCATATCCAGGGCAAGAATCAGATGAAGAAGAGCTGAGAAATTCTAAACAGTTAAACATGGGCTACTCTAAAGGTCCAGAATAAGTGGGATCAAACATCAAGGAAGAGCCTTAACACAAAGCCAATGAGCAATAAAACCCTAGATGAGAGGGAAAAACTGACCTTCAGAGTTAATTCATCTGGATAATCAGATACGCAGAAATTGGCAAAAAATTACAGAAAGATATGGCTCAGTCAAGGCAACAAATTAAAACTTCAGAGAAGATACAGAATTTGTAACAACTAATCAGAGAAGTTCAAACAAATTTCCTAAATCAATTCAAGAGATGAAGCAAAATATGGATAAAGAGGTAGAGGATATTAAGAAGACACTGTGTGAACCTAAAGAATTTGAAAGTATGAAAAGAAACAACATAATTATGGGGATGAAAGACACAAAAATAGAAATTTAAAATATACTAGAAGCACACAAAAGCAGATTTGAACCTGCAGGAGAAAGAATCAGTGAACTAGAAGACAGGAAAATCAAAATCATACGGTCAGAAGAAGAGATAGAGAAAAAAATAGAAAAAATTGAACAATGTGAGGACAACCAGCAACATGGTGGCAGAGTAAGGAGTTCCAAGAGTAGGCTTGTGCTACAGGGCAGTTAGTATTCACCCAGAGCTATCGAAAGCACCTGTTTGGGGGCTCCAGGAGACCAGAAGAGCATCCTGCAACATCCTTGAAAGAATGGAAGGAGGAAACAGCCCATTTGCAGAGAAAATTCATAAGTAGAGTACTCCACACCATGGAAACCATTGCCCATTTTAATTCCACCCCAAGCATGAAGGGAAGTGGGGCTGACTGAAAATCACAGTGCTGGAACAGACCAGCTTCTTTCCATCCAGATAGGATTGCAACTATAGCCTAAGCCCCAGCTCAATCTCCAGCAGAGAAGCTGGCAAGACCTGTATCAGCCTCTCCAGGAAACTACAGGCCACACCACAGAGGCCGGTGCCCATCGTACTCTGGCAGCATAAGCTACCTCAGGAGCTATTCTGTGACTGGAGGTGGAAGCTCCACTTCCCAAAAACAGGGGAGGAAGAGACAGTTAGTCACCAACTTCAGCTACTGATCAGTAAATTCACCGGGCTAAAGTATAACCCTAAGAACAGCTAAAGTTTGAACCTGTCCAAGTCAGAAAGAGGCCAGAAGCTGCCATTTTCACTCCACTCCTAGCATGAGGGGAAGCAGGGCTAAGTGAAAATCACAGTGAAGGTGGGGACAGCTTCTTTCCACCCAGATCAGATTGCAGCCCTAGCCTAGGCTTCAGCCCCACCTCTGGCAGGGAGGAAGCTGGCGGGACCTCCTCCAGCCTCTCCAGGTAACTGCAGGTACATTCAGCTAGCACAGGCTGAATAGTCTGAAGTCTACCTGGGCAACTGTGGTCATTTTGGACCCACACAGCATAGATTGCTGCCCACACCTGCAGCTCCATCTCCACTCCAAGCAGGGGAGTGAGATTAAGGATATTAAAAAGACATTGGATGAGCACAAAGAAGAATTTGAAAACATACATAGAAAAATAGCAGATCTTACAAGAATGAAAGGTACAATAAGGGAAATTTAAAAATACACAGCAGATTTGAGGAGGCAGAAGAAAGGATTGGTGAGCTTGAAGACATGGCCTCCAAAAGCAAACATAAAAAAGAACAGATGAAGAAAAGAATGGGAAAAAATGAACAAGGTCTTGGCGAATTAAACAACAGCAAGAGATGTGCAAACATATGTGTCATGGGTGTCCCAGAAGTAGAAGAGAAGGGAAAAGGGGCAGAAGGAATATTTGAATAAATAATGGTAGAAAATTTCCCAACCATATTGAAGAACATAGATATCCGTGCCCAAGAAGCACAATGTACTCCCATCCGAAGAAATCCAAATAGACCAGCTCTGAGACACATAGTAATCAAAATGTCAAGTGCCAAAGACAAGAGAGAATACTGAGAGCAGCAAGAGAAAAGCAATGCATAACATATAAGGGTTACACAAAATGATTAAGTGCCAATTTCTCATCAGAAACCATGGAGGCAAGAAGGCAGTGGTATGAATATTTAAGATACTGCAAGAGAAAAACTTCTAGCCAAGAATCTTATATCTGGCAAGATTTTCTTTCAAAAATGAGGGCGAGTGTGGCAGTTTGCATTGTTTATGAATTCCAAAAATAAATATTGCATTGTATTTACAAACTGGTCTGTTCCTATGGGCTTATTAGATTATATTAGATTCAGAGGTTTCACTTTTACTGTCTTACATCAGGATTAGGCCTTTTATTTGACCATGTCATTAGGGTATGCAGGGTTGAGTCCCCACCCCCTTGGTGGGGATAAAACAGACTCTCACACAGAAGCAAATACACAGAGAAGAAGAACACAGGGAAAGAGAGACAGCTTATTAGACATGGCAGTGGCCCTGGAAATAGAGATGAGCCTGATATGCTACAGCCAACATTGTGAAGAGAACAGAGCAGCTGAGCATGGAAAGAAAGAAGCCCCAGGGAGAGAGATGAGTCTTATGCTGCCTACAGCTGAGAGAGAAAGAAGCTGTTTTCACCGAGCCTTAAGAGGAAAGAGGAAGGCTGAACCCTCGTAGACATTGCCTGCCATCTTGCTTCAACACATGGCGATGGAGTTTGGTGAGGAAGTAACTTTGAGTTGGACTTTTTAGGGCTTTGTAACTGTAAATTTCCACCCCAAATAAATACTCTTTATAAAGGCCAGCAGATTTCTGGTTCTTTGCATCAGCACCTCCTTTGACTGACTAATATAGCAAGTTTAGAATATTCACAGATAAACAGAAACTGAGATGGTTCATACCAAAGATATCAGCCTTGCAGGAAATACTAAAGGTTGTGCTACAGCCTGAAAAGACAGGAGAGAGAGGCTTGGAAGAGAGTCTAGAAATGAAGATTATATCAGTAAAAGTAACTAAAAGTCTCAAAAGAGTGGTGAAAATAAAATGTGACAGATAAAACCCAGAGGTCAATGGGGAGTGGATATGGCTCAAGAAGTTGGGCACCTGTCTCCCATATGGGAGTTCGCAGGTTCGGTTCCTGATGCTTCCTAAAGAAGATGAACAAGACAGTGAGCTGACACAATGAGCTGGCATGGCAAGCTGATGCAATGAGCTGACTCAACAATCTGACACAATCAGACAATGTAACAAGATGACACGAAGAGGAGACACACAAGAGACACAATAAGCAGGGAGCAGATGTGGCTTAAGTGATTGGGTGCCTCCCTCTCACATGGGAGGTCCCGGGTTTGGTTCTGGTGCCTCCTAAAAGAAGATGAGCAGACATGGAGAGCACACAATGAACAGACACAAAGAGTAGATAGTGAACACAAACAATGAGGTAGGGGGGGTAAATAAATTAATAAAATAAAATAAATCTTTAAAAAACTCCCAAAGGTCAAAATGGGTGAAATAAGAACTGCCTTTACAGTAATCACATTGAATGTTAATGGATTAAACTCCCCAATCAAAAGACACAGACTGGTGGAATGGATAAGAAAATATGAACCATCAATATTCTGTCTGCAAGAAACTTAACTTAGACTCAAGGATACCAACAGATTGAAAGTGAAAGGCTGGAAAAAGATACTCCATGCATGCAGTAATCCAA
>JAQZBX010004638.1:23329-52197 GCA_029593785.1 Cabassous unicinctus | reverse complement strand
CTAAGATGAAAAATAATTATAGCTTCAGATTAGGAAATTTAAAGTTCAACTCTATTCAATCCTCAGTCAGGTAAATGTGCCATTTGCTGTACATTAGCCCTATCTATTCGAGAGGGGAAGAGGACAATACCAACTTAGGCTGAAAGTACTGGGGATGGTAGATGGTAGGGTAGATGAATTGTAAAGATTAGTGAAGTCAGGACAAGAACACAATCCTGACATAAACATTTTCTTTGTGTGAGGAAAAGGTGTGATATTACTGGTAATTTTTTATTTATAATATTACTTTGGATTCTCCAAATACTTTTATTTTTTAAGAGAGTTAAGAAATCACAACCAGTAGAGAGGGAAAGAAGAAACACAGTAAGGTTTATTTCCTTTCATAAATATTGTCACTGTTGGATTATAACTCTATTATTCACAGTCTTTCCAATCATGTTAAGTGAAGACTGTCTCCGCAATAAGAACACTTTTTTGGCAGCTGAAGTTCTCTGCTGGTGCATATTAGAACTCTCCAATCTTTATATTTCAATTTTTCTTCCTGGTGTGAGAAAGGAATGATGTGATAAAATTTCCTCTAGTACAACGGGAAAAGACGTGTTCGTGCAAATAGCATGGAAATGCTGAGGGAGGAAAAGTGAGGGGACATTATCTGAAAACCAACATTTCACTGCACTCATCTCTGAATCTTGTTTTTTTTAAATGCGGTTGTTAATGAAAATCAAGCCTGCTTTATATTAGATTAATCCCTCCCCCCAACAAATCTTTTTCGCTTAAGAAGAACATTTTGTTAGAACAGAAGTATTGACATTAAGTCACTACTTTTCAAAAACACTCAAAGCAGAGTACAAAGGGAATATAAAATCAATGACTTCTTGATTATATCATCATCTGTTTTTCTGCTTATGTATTTTTATTACTTTGGTGTGAAGATAGATATGGGTTATTAAACTGAAGCCAATTCTCTCTTCTTCACTTCTTCAGTGTATGGGGTTGATCATCTTTGTAGGGTTAAGTTGTTAAATATTGGCAATTTCACCTAGTTCAATCTAATACAATCTCATGTCCTTTTAGGACTTGGAAAAGAGAAACCTCTTCTTATTTTCTCCTTCCAGATTTTTGGCTCAATCCAGACTTCAGCATAGTTGGAGTGGCAAATCTCCCTCCTGCATCTGGTGAGCTGTGCAGTTAGCAGCTCTGACACTTTTTTACACCCGCTTAAACAACGACATCCCAAAAATGTGAGTGTGGCCTTAAAAAAGACTGTTCCCATGTGACCACCAGATTGCTTCAAGATCTGCCCAGTCATCCCCCTGACTGTGTTATCCTTTGAAAATCTGTGTCATCTGGTTATAGAGAATGAGAAGAATGTTCTTGCTTTCTGCTTAAATTCTCCTACTTTTTCCTTCCAAACTACAAATTAGAGAATTCACCTTTTTTGTGAGTTGAGTCCATGGAGTACATTTTTTTTTTTTTTTTTTGGCCGATAATACAATGTTCTGTAGCCATGGTAAGAGGTAAGAAATGAAGGAGGGGGGAAACCTAGTGTTTCAGCACTTGACATGTACCTCTGGCAACTCATATGCAGAGTAGCTGGTTAAACATGATGACTTATTCCCAACAGTATCTGGGGACAGATAGACACAGTCTCTTTGCAGACACTTTTTTTTTTTTTTTTTTTTTTTTTGCATCCAAGAGTTGTGGGAATAGAAGTGTCACCTGAGAAATCCTTCCATTTTCATTAAGGGACCCACATTTTATGTCTTCTCATATAAACCAGTAGAGGGTTTTCTCTACTCATCTCTTCTAACTCAATTATCCAAAGATAAAAATATCCCCTATTGTCAACACGGTCTTCTTTTTCCCCTAACTTTCATCACTAGTTGCAGTTCAGATGTTAATGTTGTTGCTACTTAGATATGTGTAATCCCTGAGATCAAACACACTCAGCAAGCTTTAATTCAATATTAACGGACAAAGTGAATATTCTTTCATGTCTTACCACCTAACAATAGGGAGGGGAAAGAACCAGAACTAAGTTTTATTAAACTAGTACTATGCCAGCCCTTACAATGATTATTATTTCAGTCTTCTAAAAGTTGTTCACCAAAAATTGAATTTTTAACTAAACTATCCAAGGTTAAAGAGTTAGTAAGCAGGTGTTCTTCCCAAGAAGGTTGCTGACTCATGATAGGGCTTTCCTTTGCAAATCAAGAATGATTACCTTCAAGAAAATACTTCACTGTGTGTCTAAGTGTGTGTGTATATATTGTCATCATTCCTCTGTTGTAAATTCTTCAATGATTTCCCATTACTTTGTGGATAATATTTGTCTTAATTTCCTGGATACTATGACAAATACCACACAATAGGTTGGCTTAACAATAGGAATTTATTGGCACATGAGTTTGAGGAGGTTGTAGGGAAATTATGTACATGAAGATCAGTTAGAAGTTTTGGTTGATCCAAGAAAGAGTTCATAAGTGGTAGTATCATATAGCTGAAGAATGGGGTGAAAATGATATAAAAGGAATTAGTGGGGAGCAGATGTAGCTCAAGAGATTGAGCACCTGCTTCCCATGTACGAGGTCCTAGGTTCAATCCCTAAAAACAAACAAACAAATGAAAAAAAACAACTCTCACTGGGGAGAGGATGTAGCTCAGTGATTGAGGGCCTGCTTCCCATGCACGAGGTCCTGTGTTCAATCCCTGGTACCTCCCTGAAAATAAATACATAAATAAATAAAAAGGAATTGGTATGATGGGGAATGTGTAGTCAATGGTGATTTTGAGGTCTCTAGCTGGACCACTAAATATATGTATTTAACTTTAATTAGGGTGAGTAGGACAACATATAGAGCAATTCGGGGGGAAGAAGTAACACAAACAAATTTACTTTTCTCCCTCGATGACAAACTTGAGTGTGTATGAATGCAGAATTGAATGTATGTTTATGTTGGTGAAACACCATGGATTTTTCTCTCAATTATATTCAAATACTGGTGTTGTAGTAATTAAGCAACATATGTGCTTTCAGATGGTACCTTTTACATAGTACTAAACATCATAGTATAGTTTTTCTATTGCTGTGAAACAAATTGCTATACGTTTAGCAGCTTAAAACAACACATATTTATTATGTCACGGCTTCCATGGGTCAAGAGACTGGGCTTGGCTTAGCTGGGTCCTCTACTACGAGTCTTACAAGGTTCCAGTCAAGGCGTCGGCCAGGCCTAAGGTCTCAGTTGAGGCTCAGGGTCCTCTTCCATGTTCATGTGCTTGTGGGCAAAATTAATTTCTTTACAGCTGTAAAACTTGTGGAAGCGTGTCTCCTCAAGGCAGGAGGAGAAAGTCTCTCACTTCTAGGCCCTATTTTAAAGGACTCATCTGCTAGACCAGACCCACCTTAGACCATCTCTCTCTTGATTAAAGTCAACTGATTAAGGACCTTAATTACATATGAAGACTCCTTTCACCTTTCCTATATTCTCTGGATTAAAAGCAAGTTACAGACCACAAAGGAAAGGGATGATACCAGGACATGGGTAATTGGAGGATCATCTTAGAATTCTGCCAATCACAATCAAGATCTGTGTTTATGGGGGTATGTGTGAGTATGTATGTATGTAGGTAATGAGCTAAAAGAACTTAGTTTCAGGAAATCAGTCTTTTAATAATCAATTACATGTATCTAAAAGTAGGTGCTAACTACGCGGCTCTTGCCTTCTGATTTGGAATTTTTTCCTGAAGTTTCTGCAGGGTCTTCTACTCCCATCATTAGTTTACTGTTCTGCTCTACTGTCCTGGCTTCAGCTTTCTTAGATGAGAAAGCAATAAATTTGGTTCTGAAGTGTACATTTCAATACAAGCTCCTTGTCTTGGCAGCAGTAGTACGTGAGCTTTAGTAAAGCATTAGTGATCCAGAATGAACATCAGCAGTTTGGAATGAGGCCATGGCCCATATGTTTGATGCCCCCAACCTGATTTTGTAATGAAAATGCTATCATTAAGGTAAATATGTAATTCTATCTTAAACATACATCATCATTTTTTATTTTATGTAATGCTCATTCATCCTTGCAGTGGTACAGATAGACATTAATACTTTCTTGTACCACCTACCCCAGTAAAATTAAAATAAAAAGGTCTGTAATTAAATCAGTCACATTGGACTTGTTTGAGCTTTCATCAATATATTGGGTAAATTTCTTGGAACTGAAAATGTAGGTCTGTAAAATGTATATTTGTGCTCCATATATCACAAAGATTTAGAGATAGCTTACAAGGTAGATTTCAGGTTAGTGAAATATAAGCAAAATATATAATTAGAATAAAGTAAAGAAGAGAACATGCAAGAGTCATCATAATTAAGACTGTTGAGCTTCAGTTTTAACTCTGGCAGCTAAAGTTGGAGCAAAGTGGTAATTCAAGTTGCTCTTATTAATACAAAAGAAGAAAGGTATTAGTTTCTTGGGCAAGAAATGTGTTTCCTAGCACTATATTCTAATGATTTTTTTTTTTTTAATTTTCATGTGGGACTTTATGGGAACTCTGGATAATATGATAGACTTTGTCCTAAGAGTGTGTTGCCAGGAAATCCAGACACAGATATCATGGGACCTTTGCTTATAACACAGTTTGTTAGAAGCTGAGGCTGCATCATTGAAGCTGAACTCAGAGAAGATGATTCAAGTGCTCAGCTACTGGTGTACCAGTGTGGACAGTTCTGGTTATTGACTGATACTTCAATAAAACCCTTAGAATCAAAGGATTGAAATGATGGTAACATATTTCTTAGATAATCATCCTGAAAATTCATTTCTCCCTGAAACTTTCAATAACAGTTGGGAAGAAAATTTCAAGTAATACTCTCTGATGAGGACCTGGAATGTTAGTATTACACATTGCTGATTGAGGTCAGGGAGTACTCTTTGAACTCAAGCAATCAGCTGGTTAAGTTCACTTTCAACTGGGAATAGTGTGTGTTTTAGTTTCCTTGGCTGCTCAAGCAAATGCCATACAATGGGTTGGCTTAAACAATGGGAATTTATTAGCTCCAGTTTTGAGGCTAGGAAAAAGCCCAAATCAAGGCATCATCAGGGCAATGCTTTCTTCCCAAAGACTGGTATTCTTAGGTTGGCTGCCAATGATCTTTGGTCTTGGGCTCCTCTGTCACTTGTCAATGCAAATGGTGGCTTCTCCTGGCCTCTGCCTTTTCTTCTGCATTCCAGGTTCCATTGACCTTCAGTTCTTGCTTCCCGTGGCTTTCTCTCTGTCTGAATTTCATTCTGCTTATAAAAGACTCCAATAATAGGATTAAGACCATCCTGATTGAATTGGGCCACACCTTACCAAACTAACCTCATCAAAAGGTTCTATTTACAGTGGGTTCACACCCACAGGAATGGATTAAGTTTGAGAACATGTTTTTCTGGGGTACATAGCTCCAAACCACCACAGTGAGGAAACTATTAGCCCAAATGAAAGGCCACTTAACCTTGCATTCCAAAAACATGCAACAAAACGCTATAACATATCTATAATAGTTTTCAACAGCTTCCCATTGCTTTCAGCATAAAGACCTATGTTGCCACCATGGCATTCAAGAATCTGCATGATCTGATCATTGACTATGTCAGCAGCTTCATCTTGTAACGTTGTTGACATAAGCCTCTGTAATTCAGTCACACTGACTTAATTTCAGCACCTGCAACTGGATCTCCCTCCTGCCTCAGGATCTTTGTGCTTGCTATCCCTCTGCTTGGAAGAACACTTCCAATGCCCACCCTCACTGCCAACGAATTCCTTCAGTTCCTTCATAACTCAGCTCAAACCTCACTTCTTGAGAGAACATGTGCCTGATTTCCCAAACCTGTTAGGTGTTCTCAGGGCTTACTCTAGTTTTATTTCAACAATGTTTGTAAAATATGCAACATTTCTACTTAATGTCTATCAGCCAGACAGCTCCATGAAGACAGAATACATCCTTTTTGCTCACTACTATATCAACAGTGTGGAACACAGTAAATAAACATAGTATGCACTCAAGAAAAATTTGCTAGAAAGATAAAAAAGTGCTATTTATTGCCACATTAACTACAACTCATTTTAACCCCTGTCTTAGTTTGCCATACTGCTATGATAACTATCATCCAGTGACTAGGCCTGAAAAACAAAAATCTATTGGCTCATGGTTTTGAGGCTAGAAGCAGCCAAAAATTAAGATATCTGCAAAGCTTGCTTCCTCCCAGAGTCTGTAGCACTCTGGTGCTGGCTGTTGGCAATTCTTGAGGTTCCTTGGTTTGTATCTCTGCCTCCAGTCAAATGGCGATCTCGCTCTACTTATGTCTGCTCTTAAGGTTTCCACTGATTTTCGGCTTCCTCCTGTGTGGCATTCTTCAACTTCTGGCTTCCAGTTTTCTCTTTATAAGGCTTCCAGTTATATGGATTAAGATCCACCCTCATTCATTTGGTCCACACCTTAACTAAAATAACATCTTCAAGAGGTCCTATTTACAATGGGTTCATACCCACAGTTTTACAGATTAAGACTAAGAAGTATATTTTGGGGGGGTACATAATTCAAGCTACCATAACCCCTTACAGGCTCCCTCTCTTAGATATAAATTACATGATGTGAATATGTTGTTTTGGAAGGAACAGGGAAATAGATTAATATTACTT
Organism: Cabassous unicinctus; assembly: GCA_029593785.1. Lineage (NCBI taxonomy): Eukaryota > Metazoa > Chordata > Mammalia > Cingulata > Chlamyphoridae > Cabassous > Cabassous unicinctus. The sequence goes on along the minus strand of JAQZBX010004638.1, from coordinate 45,513 downwards.
AAAAATATTTTTGTCTTAGAGCTAGATTTTTATTTCCCAAAATATAATCCTGTTCAGCCAATGTTGGAAACTATACTCCACAAAAGAGAAAACTTTGCTGGGATTATGCCATTAAAGAACCAACCTTGATAGAGTATTGCTTCTAGAATATTGTTTTTATCAGGCATTGTTGCCTTCTTTGAGCTTCATGAACCTTTATGTTAGTACAGACAAACATTACTAATGGCATTACAGAGTTCTGGAAAGCGAACTGCAAGTAGAGAAAGTGATTTTTTTTTGTGGCAAATTGATTGTAATTTTGTAGTTATTCTAAGCAGTGGATCTCAAAGCATGTTCTCTAGGATCATTTCAGGGGTTCTCTGAAGTCATGAGTATTTTCATAATACCTTTTTTCACTCTATATTCTCTCACTGGAGTTCTCCAGAAGCAATATAACACGTGGCATGGCATGTTACAACAGACTGAAAGCAAACGCATATATGAGAATTGAGATCTTTTCTATTAAGCTAGAATTTTAAAAGATTTGCAAAAATGGAAAATGATGTCACTCTTCTCACTAATTTTCTTTTGAAAAAAGTTATTTTTCATGAAAAATGCTACTTGTATTAATACATAATAGATTTATTATTGTTATTTTAAAATGAATTAGTAAATTAATATATATATTTTTAATTTCCAGTTTTAAGTTTCATTATGGTCAATATTCCACTTAAACAAAAGCCCTTTGTCTCTTCAATAATTTTTAAGAGTATAAAGAGATCCTGAGACCAAAACGTTTGAGAACCACTTTTCTGAACTCTTTTTTTGGCACAACGTACCCAAATATACCCGACTTTGCAACCTATCTTTAGATAGATTTTCTTTTCAAAGTCTCTTCTAAAAGATTGATTGACTCAGTGGTTTGAATAGATAAAACAAGCACATGAGTAAAAATCCCTTCTGTATCAAAAGGTGTTCATGAACAGTACAATCCTCTTGCCAGTCAGTCTCACAGTTCTCCATTTCCCTTTCCTAGAAGCAACTGATATTGTTGTATTTCCTTACAGGGACCTTTCATGTGTTTATTCAAATGCTAGCACATATACTCTGCTCTTCTTCTTGCACTCATCCCTTAAAGATATAGCAAGTAGATTGTTTCCTATCTGCATGCAACTCTGCCAGATTGCTTTTAATCACTGTCATGTTAGTCCTTTAAATGAGTGAACCATGATTAATTTAATCAGTACCCTATTGGTGAATATTTATGTTGTTCTCCATATTTCGCTACTACCCACAATTATGGTATTTTTTTATTTAAGTATCTGTGCATATAAATATATTTGTAGGATTACTATTTGGAGGTGGAATTCCCAAGTCAGAGGAAATAAGTATTTGCCAAATTGCCTTCCAAAAAAGTAATATAAAATTTATCTTCCCATGACTTTTTCCTTATTTTCACTGAATTTTATAAAACAATGTATCAGAAAAATTTTAATCTTTGCCTACCAGCTAAGTGAAAAATCAGGTCTAATTGTAGTTGTAATTTTAATTTGTCTTTTTATGAATGAAGTTAATCAGCTTTTTTGAGATTAAAATAAGTGGAAAAAAATTGTTTATCTTTTCTTTGTCAGTGAAAACCATTCGTTTCCAAAAATATGTCTGTGTTTCATATGCAATGTCTTTGGACCATTGACTGGTCACAGCAGTGCACATTTGAAGACCTTCTTCCCTGGCTTCAAGAGCCTCATCTCATACTTCTTGCCTCATATCTTTCACTCTCTACAAACATCAATTAAATCCGCTTCCTTTCTTATCCTCTGAAACAGAGGAGTCTGTAGGATTACAGATATATGTGACCCATGCCTTTCTGGTCTGACTTTAGTTTTCAAAAATCTCTTCAAGGCGTGGAGGCAGCCTTCGCTTTCTACTTTATGAATTCATACGTGCTCAAGAGGAATTTTTTTTTTTTATGATTGGGAAACACTGCCAAGCTAGTCTCTATGGGGGAATTGAAATTAATGAAAGAACTCTGCGTCTGGTGGAAAGCTTAGACTAACAAATAATCCTCAAGCCTCATTAGTCATTGTGCACAGCCCCCCACCCCCATGGGCACTGCTGAAGAGACACTTGATTAAGCTGATGGTGACAACTTCAGTTTTACCTGTCATACATGCTCCAGAGACTCTTCAAAATCAAGAAAGACTTTTAAAAGGAAGGCATGGCTGTTTATATTTTAGAAATATTGTTGGTACCAGAGCTTTTTTATATTTTCATGTACTTTCTTATGTAAATTTGCATAATTATTTGATTCCTCCTTTATTTTGGGTTTTATCTGCAATGGACAATTTCCCCCTTGGTTGTGTTTGTCTTAAGACATTTTTGGAATTTAGAATGGATAAATAAAAAACATTTTTTATCTGTTATGGGAATGCCATTGTTCCCATTGTGATATTTTGGGTTCAACAATTATGCCTTAGCACCAAGGTGAAAATGTTCTTTTAGATATAATAGGTGACTGGTGATATCTTAAAGTACAATCAGAGAGAATTCAGATAATAAGATTTTCAGTTAAAAAGAAAACAGAAAAGTATTAAATATGGGTCCTGCCCACTATGAATTTTAAGAATGGTTTCCTAGCAGCATATAAAATAGTTAACTGTCATTGCTTAACTGTTTCAACTGTTATAAACAAATGGCACAAATGATGGAGAAGAAAGCAGAGACTGAAACTAGAATTGTTGATTAAATATGCCCTTTTATTCATAAACTTACTCCATAGTAAAGTATAAGTAAATTATATTTTCATGGTATCTCAGAATTAAAAGAGCATTTAAAGGACTTAATGGGATTCAGTTGACCTAACAGTGCCAGAGGCAGAATGCTGTAGCATCAACCACATGTCAGAATGAGTTCGGTTGGATTTTCTGCACCATGCACTGTGAGTTATGTGTCTTTAGTGTGTCTCTGAATCTCAATTTCTTCAGAATCTCAATTTCTTCATCTGTAAAAATAGCACAAGTTACCTTGAAGTGGGATGATTAAAGCAGACAATGAGCATGAAAGGCCATAAATGAGTAAGCATTCAACACATAATAGTTTATCGTCATTATTGCTATAGTTAAGTGGTCACCATCTGAAATGTGATGTGGAAAAGAAAGTGAAATTATTGAGTTCATATAGGAAAAAAAAACCTGACAATTTAGAGAATAGTGTCCTCAACCTGTTTCAGAATCAAGAGTAATTTATGACATTTTAGTCAGAATGTGTCAACATTTTTTTTTTTTTTTTGGATTTGTCATTGTTTTGGGGAAGAACCCAGATTATAGGCCCTTCTGGCTTCACAAAAGCCTGCAGCAAAGGGTTCTGAGTAAACCACAGGAAAAATAAAATAAACAAAAAAAAATGTCAGGAGCACCCTTGCCTTTCAGTTAGCAGGTTTTTAGCTTACCTAGGAATTAATTCCAAGAGTCTAAATTGCATTTAGAGACTTTAAATTATTGTGATTCTTTACCCTACACAGAAACAGCACCAAAATATATTTGTCATTTAAAAATAATTTAATGATAGTTTTTTAAAATGGGAGAAGGCCACATTTTCCAGTTAAATTCAGCTGACTCTTATGTTTTATTTACTGAAGAATTCTAAAATAAATGTTTTGCATGTAAACCGCTCCCTTGTTTAGTTTGCTAGGTGGCCGAAAGCAGATACCATAAAATGTGTTGGCTTTTAATGGTGGAATTTATTAGCTTACAAGCTTACAGTTTTGAGGCTGAGAAAAATGTCCGAATCAAGGCAATGCTTTTTCCCCGAAGACTGGGTGCCTACGATCCTGGACTCCTCTGTCACACGGCAAGGCACTTGGTGGCATCTGCTGGCCCCTCCCTTCTCTTCCGGGTTTCATTGCTTCCATCTTCTTGCTTCTGTGGCTTTCTCTCTCTTTGTCTGGATTTCATTCTCTTATAAAGGACTCCAGTAAGAGGATTAAGACACCCACCCCCACCGCCCCATGAGGTGGCTCACATCATAAGTTAAGATCCTGCTCACCAAAAGATCCTACCTGCAATGGGTCCACACCCACGGGTAGGATTCACTTTAAGAGCATACTTTTCTGGGGTACATTCAGCTTCAAACCACCACAAATTGCTCCCTTTAGTTTTAAAAGCCACGTAGTTTGGGCATCAAGTATTCACTTTCATTTTACTAGTCCACTCCCAGAAAGATAGAGATATTAGGCTGTTTCATAGAAAGCCTTAGCATCACTGTTCCTTCCTGATAACAAGGTAGTTATTATTCTTTGCTGAGCCTATCCCAGAGAAACAGTGTTAGCTGACGTCGGGTGGGACTTGCTGAACCTCACACCACGCAGTGAGAATGCCTGCTGCTGTGCTGGGAGCTGTCAACATCCTGCTCGGCTCCGGGTAGGGTACATTGGAGAAGCTGGTGGAAGTGAGGTCATGTATCAGCCTGTACCAGCAAATCCTCCCTGCAGCCTCACGTCTCTCCGGTAGTACAAAGGCACAAACCCCGCAGGGTGTGGCTGTAATCATTATCCAAAGGGCACGCTCCACAGGCATCTAAGGGCAAAAGGTACTGCCAGTCTGTTGGGTTTGTTATTCCCACGGAGCTACACAGGAAATTACAACACCAGAAATAAGGCAGGCAAGCCCAGAGGGTAAAGTTCTGTGGGCATTCATAGACACACGCGACACAGTCTAGATGTACACACAGCTGTTTATGAAGCACACGAAATACTTCTTTGCATTGCTATTAATTATTAACTGACACTGACTAATCATTGAAGAGGGGGTAGAAGGGCAAGTGAAATATGAAGTAGAGCTAGTTTATTTTTAGAAAGATACTACTTTCAAGTGTTGATTGATTGGACAGGCGTTTAAAAGCATTTGTCGGAGTCAATTCACAGGAAATTTCTTTCACATTTAGGTTACAGCCAAAGAAGAAAAAAACCAGCCTACGCATTTTATGATTTCAATTGCAAAATGTCTTATTTTTGGACGTGTGTGGATATTTGAAATTATTAAAGATTCTACTAGGTCCGATTAAAGCTTCTAATTCTGAAAGGTTTCCGATACCCTCTGGGCATCCTCTGGGCACCAGGGTCTTGGTCTGAGACTTCCAAGGAGAACGGCTGTCTGCATGTCCCCCTGAAGCCCACATCTGCCCTGCTTGAACAATGAGGTTATTGGAAAGAAAGCAAATCCTTTTCTGAAAAGCCTCTGAGAAGAGGGTATTTCAGTTAATTTCAGCTCCCTGCCAGTTCAAAAGAAGGATGCTGTGCTGTGTGCTGTCCCCACGAAGGCTGCACACAGAGCCCTGCTCAGTGAGTCACCTTACAGGGAACCAGTTGGGTTTTTAAAACTGCATCATCTCTTTCATCCGTGAAGTTTTTGATTTCATCAAAGGATTGAGAGATATTTTTAAAACAATGTAGACTTTTCGGGCCTGGCAAAGAGTCTCCCCTCTTCATAATGCCAAAAACACCACAACCGTAAATTATGTTGAAAGAACCATCATAAGCTAAAATATCTGATATTTAGGGAACTAAAAGGCACCTAACATTTATTATAGTTTTTGTCAGACCTCAGGTCAATGGAGTAAAGGTCAATATGGAAATAGCATGCATGCTGAGCGTTTAAATTCAGTTGAATGATGGGGAATGAACAATTGTATAAAAGTAACATAATGCCTGAAACCAAAATTAGTACAATGGCTGTTTCACCAAATTGAATCGTCTGGAATGAGGCAACTTTATTCTTATCAATCTGAAGCCAAAATATATTAGACTCTTCAGTGAAAAGCCTCTATTTAGTGATATTTGGAGTAGTGATTTATAACATTTAAAGACCAGAAGAATATTTTCTATATTGAACATATAAACATTTTTTTCTAAAATATTGTTTTCAGCCTAAATTTAAAAAAAAATAGCAAGGGATTAACAAAATTAACAGATATAACAGTATTTGTGATGGTTAGGCTAATGTGTCAACTCTGCAAAGTAATGGTACCCAGTTGTTTGGTCAAGCAAGCACTGGGCTAATTGTAATACAAGAGTATTTCATGGACTTTAATCATCAGTGAGTTGATTGCATAGATGGCTGATTACATCTACAATCAACCAAGGAGATTGCTCTCAGCAATGAGTGAAGTCTCATTCAATCAGTTGAAGGCCTTAAAAAGGGAAGTGATATCAGCATTCAGAGAGAGAATTCCCAGCTCTACTTCGGACAGCCAGTGTCTGGTGAGAGTTTAGCCTCTCTCCCCCTAGAAAAAAATAGACATGTGCACATGTACAAATATTTTTATTTTTAAATTAAGGGGGTTCATCAATTGTTCAAGAGCCATTTACGGGCCCACTCTCCATGGAATATGCTAAGAACCCTCAATTAGTCAATTGCTCATTTCACAGATAGCTATTTAGGAAGGTATGGTAAATCAGCTTAACTTGAGATCAATCAAAGCCTCGAACTCAGGCCCTTGTCTCTCAGCCTCATGTAGTTTTCATTGAGAATTATAGAAGAGAGAAATGCTTTTGTATTTTTTCTTACATAAGTAAGACAGTGGTATAGAAGTGAATCTTCATCTAGAAAACATGCGAATTCAAAAAATGCCACATTCACCTAAAATGATTATTATACAATTTTCCCTTGGACCTTTCAGTTCCCCAAACACAGATGCTGGTAAATAGCATGTCATCTGACCTTTTATTTGTTTTATGGCTTGTAAGTTTCTTATTTTACAGGTAAAGAAACTTAGGCACAGAGATATTAAGGAAGTTTCCCACCATAGTAAATCTAATGGGTGAAGCCAGGATTTGAATCCAGGCAGCGGCTCTGGAATGCACATCCCTACTCACAACATGTAACAGGACCGTGAGTGCCCCAATTTGTACTCATAACTATCCTAGGAGGGAAGTATTATTACTATTCCCATTCTCCAGATGTGGAGACTGAGGTATAATGAGGTCAAATAACTTGTACAAGGTAGCAGAGCCAGGAGCTGATTTGGCTCCAGAGGCAGGGACTAAACCTATATGTTATACTGCAAACACACACACATACACACAAACTACATGAATACATATATACAAATTGTAGTAGTCAGAATAGACTGAGGATATTTACCACTATTGGAATTATGTATGACTTTCCCCCTCCTTTTCTCCTGAGTTTTCAAAATATTCTGCTTTGAACAACTATCACTTTTGTATTAAAAAAATATTAAATGCTATAAAAACTTAATGAACCCCTTGAGAGCTTAAAATGTATTAGCTGGTCACAACTGCTAGTCTTATCAAATAGGACCCTGAAGTGCAGTGACAAGACAGAAATAGTTTTGATGGTGTTAGGATGTAAAGACCTGGGAATGTCATGGCAGACAAGGCATGGCCAGGTGGGGATAGCATTCAGGTGTTCAGCTGCTCAGAGGTTGGGGGTTGAGTGATCTGGGCAGTGAGGAGAGAGGCTAAGAGCACAGGGCTCTCTAAGCACAAGCTGGCAAGCAAACTGCTGTAAGTAAACTCTAAATTTGGATGACTGCACAATTTTGCCTAAGGCTGGCCCTCCTCAGACTTTTGCCAGCTGTTTTCTTACCTCTTTTAAGGCCCTGATCTGTGGGAAAACAGTCCTGATTTCACAAAAGTATAATGAAATTTGTTTAAAATGCAGAATCGTGGCCCCAAATGCACAAAGTTTTCCAACCTTAAATTTAAGACTCCATGTTTTTCACAAGGACCTTTTCAGGGAACCACAATGCAGGGGTCCAGGGACCATCCTTTGAGGCATACATCTTTAGAAGGCAAGGCTAGTGTCCAACACTTAGATGAGAGTGGGGCCAAGAATGGACATAGCTCTAGAATAAGAATGCAGGTGTTCTGAAAAGTGGAACATTAGGTTACTCCCCCCTTCCTTTTCTTCAGGCAATTAAAAAGCCCCTCCTATTGATTATTTACCCTCCACCAGGTACGGCTATTTGATTTAATCTATTGAACTAAACTGGTAGTTTGGTAAATGGAGGAGATCCAGTAACTTTACTGAGAAATAGAAGTCTACTTACCTGATGTCTCATTCAGCATTTTACCCATTAATTGGCTACTAAACTAGCTTGGAAACTCTTCCAGATGAGGCTACTTTAGGCTTTGTTAAAAAGAAATTGGGTAACTCAGTAAATTGTTGTTGGGGGTTAAAAAAATAATTGGGCTTTTGGTTCCCAATTTCCACTAAAAATGTTGCTGAATCAAATAATGGTTTTTAATTGAATTCAAAGTAAATAACTCACATCTTCCCCATTGCTTTATCTTGTATCCAAAAGACTGTACAACAAGATCACATTAACATTAATCAGAAACTAGCAATAATTTAGCTTGTATTAAATAGGGTAAATTCTAGAATGAAAAAGGATACTATAGGTTCTTTAAAGAAACTTGAATTTATGTTTTAGTAGCAATTATATTTGCACTCATTATTTCTGGTTACTTGCTATTAAAAAGCTAGTTAAATGTGATCCTGAAATTTCCTTTTTCAGTTTTTTATTAGAATGTGGTCTTTTAAGATTCATTCCCAATTTTATAATGCAATTATGTGCCTTAAAAGTGATTCATTTGAATGCTGCTTCCATTAATTAGCACAAATGTTGTTACTAAATTAATTATTACTACAATAGTAGTCATTAACTTTAATAAGTAAAATATTTGTTCCTATTATATAATAGATTTAGTAAAATAATACTCAGTGTTATGTGTGTGTGGAACAAAAGATAAGTAAAATATTTGTTCCTATTATATAATAGATTTAGTAAAATAATACTCAGTGTTATGTGTGTGTGGAACAAAAGATTCTACCTCATTGTAGAATTCCTCAAGTTAGAAGAACGTGTTCTTAATTCAATCTCATTGCATCATTTGCATGAACATAGATCAACAAGGGAGTTATTTTAATGTCTCAAGTTTCTAAGGTCATGAGTCCACCTACTTCATTATGTCCCTCTCCTTGGGCCCTAAGCTCATCCTCATTAACTCATCCTTTGCACAAGCTGTCTGTTCTCACATTTAAAGCCACCAGGGCCTTCTTTTTTTGGAAATGTGACCTATTATGCGCAAATCACTGGGAATATCACAGGTCCCTCTTATTTGATAGGTCCCTGTAAGTACCTCTAATGTCTCATTGATTTCCCCTTTAATCTTCTGTCTTCCTGTATGCCTGTCAGGTTGGAGCAACCATGCCTCCATAAGCTCCAACTCAACCTACTCAAACATCCAACCCTTCCCAAATGCTATTGGGCTCAAAATACTGGGGGCCTCTAATAACTACACTCTCTGCATGCCCTTTCTTAGCAGTAGTCATCTGACTTTTACAGGTCCAGTTTGTAAACTTGTTCAGGACTGAAACATAATCCGTGTTGAAGTCTTCCAGGAACCCAGGACCCAGCCCAGTAAGCTCTTAGATCCATGCTCAGGATATCACCCTGCCTGCTCACCTTGGGCTCTAGGCACCATATCTGCTAGTGCCTCATTTGTGTGGACACTCACCATGTTATTGCTAATGACACCATTTTATTATCCAGCAGTGGAAACAAGGATTCGCATTCTTTTAACTCACACCAAAGGAGTTGATTTTGTTCATTTTTTAAGGAAATTTGCTTAAAGCTTAGCTGGTTATTTTATTATCCTGTTTTTTTAAAAAAAACACTCTTCGTTAGATATACTTTTTAAAAATCAAAGATAATCTTCCTTATAAAGAAAAATGACTTATGTTCTTATTTTCTGGAGGGTTACTAAAGCAAGAACACCTGCTATCATTGCAACTGTTTACAATTACTTTTGAACCCCTCTTTGCAGGGATTTCTGTTGAAGCTCAAGAAGCCCTTGTCAAAGGGAAGGGGATGAAGTTTGTAGAAATAAGATGAATGGATGCATTGCAACTATTAGAAATTGCCTCCTCTGTGTTCCTGCACCACCTACTTTGACATCAAACATAAAATGATCCTTTAGGAAGCAGAAAAGGCAAAGCTGAGGAAATGAGACACCTCTCATGTCTTTATAAAAAATATCTACGTGGCAATTACTGGCAAATAGGCTCTTGTTTGTCAGGTATTAGCCTCAATTTTTGTTTGAATTGACTCTGCCCAGGAAATGAAAGATGTGCACTTCTTACTTGTTTGGGAAAGACAAGCACTTTCTGAAGACTATAATGGCTATCCATTTAAACAAACAGATGCTTTTAGTTGCTTTCATGGGTATAAACACTAATGAATTTGCAACAATTACTGCTTACTATCAAAGCACAAATTTCAATATCACTTTAGTTCTTGTACAAAGTCTGTTCTGGAGCCTCCATTCAATATTGACCAGAATATAGTAACCCCTCAGCAAGACCCCGGTTTAAAAAAATCACCCTTTGGTCTCACTGTTTGACCCGAAGGAGTTCTTAACAAAGAGCAATAAGATCCCACTAAAACTGATGCACATTTTCCCTATTTTGAAAGAAACTGACTAATTTTGTTAGATTCCACCATGACAAGACAAAGAGAGTATAGTGTATCTGTTAGCCATTACTGTGGCTTAAAGCAACAATTGCTTGTTTCTAACAAGTCTGAGGGTTAGGTGGTCTTCTATTGATCTATGTTCAACCTGTGGACAACTCCGTGAGAATCAGCTGGAGTCGCAGATCCCTGCAGGTTGGAGGCACTGCTCCGTGTCTCTCTCATCCACCTTCTCAGACCAAAGAGCTTGCCTGGGCATGTTCTTCTTGAGGCAATGGGAGAGTTAGACGTGAGCAAGCCCAACATGAAGCACCCTTTCAAACGTCTTGCATCACATTTGCTAACACCCTATTGTAACCAGATTTTGTCTAGGTTCTTGACTAAGCTACAAGAAATGAATTTCAAGAGCACGCTGGGTTACTTAGGCCAGTAATTTATTAATGAAGAGTGAGAAGAGAAATGGGAGAAAATAACAAATCATGGTCCCAGGTAGGGAGGAAGGGACAGAAGAGTGATAAAGACGACCGATTTACAGACTACAATTTCCCATTATAGATTATAAATGCCCAGGTTTTACTTGCATGTTGATCCACGCGGGGGCGAAGAAGGCCAGAGTAGGGCAAGAACAGGAACCGGGACAGGGCGAAGGCAAGAGAGAGCAAAAGCCCTTTGCACTTGCTTTTTAAACCATTAATTATTCTGCCCCTTTGCTAATGGCATGGCAGGAGTCCCAGCTGTTGGCTGTTTTGATTGATTACCCCACCTGTCAATCCCCCAGGAGGGTCCAATGATAAGGTCCCTGGAGAATTTCTGGGGGATTCTCCTGGCTTTGAGAGGAAATCTTATTTTAAATGGCAGAATCTCGTGAGGATCTTCCAGCAGCTATCTTGAGGGTATCGATGTGCACGGAGACTTCTTGCCAGGTTCCAGATCTATTGATTCCCTATTTTACTAGCCTGCTTCGCTATGACCAAGGGAAAAGTCAAGGGGTGAGACAAGTCCTATTCCTGGTATGAGAGCTCTGCAAATTTTGCCTCTAAAGAGTGTGGATAAAAGCAGTAAGGGAGAACTTTTAACAACCAGCAAAAACTGGCAGAAACATTTTTCTCAGAGCTCCAGAAATCTAGTCAATGGATTGCAGTAACAGGGAGAGTGCCAAATCAAGGGGTAAAATGGTAGGATCTGGTGGCATCCTGGCTGTCCCCAGCCCTATCCACATACCAGCTTGGTATAGAGCTGGCTATACTCCTAGGTCATAGATGGTGGTGAAGACGTGACAACATTGTGAATGTAATTAACACCATTGAGTTATATTTGAATATGGTTAAGGGGAAATTTCAGGTTGTAAATATTTACTAGAATAAAAAAAATTTTTAAACCGTATGACTGTACAATATAAATAGTGAACCCTAATGTAAACTATGGACTACAGTTAATAGTATAATTATAATAATATTGTTATATCAGTTGTAACAAAGGTACCATGCCAATGAAAACTGTTAGTAGTAGGGAAAACTCTGTATGTGAAGGGGCTATATGGGAGTTATGTATTTTCTGCATGATTTTTTGCAAACCCCTAACTTCTCTAATAAAATATACATTAAAATAAAAAGCTGTGGGACCTCATGGTGCCCTGGCAGCCACCTCCACCTCAACCCCCCATTCACTGGCTAGTGCAGAGCCAGCCTGCACTCCCAGAGTGGGTCCCTGGCCCCGGCTCTGGAGAGAGCAGAGTAACCCTTGTGCACATACTGGGAGCTCACAGTCTTTCTGGTAGCAGCCTGAGGGACTGAACCAGGATACTTGTCACAGGCTCACAGCCACAGAACTTACTCTGTGTAAAGAAAGCAGCTCACGGACCTCCCATATAGAAAGCTGTGGGGGAGCAGTCCAGTGGTGGCTGCCTGGGGCAAGAGACTACTGACTGTAGGACTTGCAGTGCAGTGCCTGGGCCCATGAGGAAATTGTTTCCTAGGGAATAGGTGATATCTGTATTGTGTAAATGGGGCAATTCCTAGGCCACACGTTTATACCCAAGACGAGATACATGCACAGAAATGATCAGGGAGGCCCCTGTGCTTTTGGCCTCGAGCTATTCTTGAAATTCATTGTGTAAATAAACTGTGGTGATACTTGTAACAGGTCAGTCTGCAAAGACTTGGAAAGGTGTTTTCTCCTTTTTTTTCCTTCTTTTTCTTCTTCTTCTTTTTTTCAAAAAACAAGATCCTGGTATTCAAGGGAAGCCTTGTCATAACACTAGTTGTTCACAATCCTGTTCAGTCCAAGAGCAGTAGCCTTTAATACTTGACTCACAGTTTGAAAAAATTATTTTTGTCAAGTTCAAATTAACTCTTTTGTACATACGATAGTTATGTGAATAAAAATGTATTTGTATGAAACAAATGCACTTCATTTCCAGAGCTGCTATAAAAAATATTAGTCTCATATTGAATGGAGATAGTTTCTTCTTCTTGTCTCCTAAGAATACTTTGAGAATGTTAGACTGTGGGAATAGAATGTTCTCATTTCCAGGCCATCCACAAAAGGCATTGGTGCTAGCAACAATTGTGCATGTGCTATATTTAAAGAATGGATAGATTATGAAATATTAACTATGAATATTTCAGCCCTTTAGTTTTTTCATTGATATATAATTCCCTGGTTTTCTGTAAAACTTAATTTCAGTGGTGAGGCTTTCACAATTTCCCTTCGAAGTGTGATTGAAACATTTTTTTTCATGATATACATCCTTGGTCTTTTTTTTCCTCTTTTTTTTTCATTGCTCATTTTGTCTTTTGCATGTTTAAATCTTTGTTACCATATTTAAACTTGTATACAAAGGTGGGGATTGAGAAAGCAGAATTTGGTCTTAGGTTGCAAACTTGTTCCAAGGACTAGCACACCCCTGTGCAGGTCGTGTGTGCTGATAGCAGCTAGAGGAAGCATGGTGGAGCGGAAAGAAACAGGAGCCCGAAGACCTAGGCGTATATCAGGTTCCACTTTTTAATTGTCACCTGTGTACTTGCTACTCAGATTATTGTCCATGAACCAGCAGTATCAGCATTACCTGCGAACTTGTTAGACCAAAAATCCCAGGCCCCTCCCAGACCTATTGAAAAAGAATCTGCATTTTAGCAACGTTCCCAGGAACTCATATACACATCCATCAAAATTTGTCAAGCACTGATTTCTACAATCTTGAGCAACCTGATCTCTCCAAGTCCCTGTTTTCTCATCTATGAAATGGAGAGAATTATTTCAACCTCATAGGTCCATTTTGAAGATTAAATATGTGAACATGCGAAAGCACCATGTTCAGTACCTGCACCTGGTAGAGGCTAAGAACATGTCAAGTGGAACAAATCTGAATCAAATCCACTGGTGGAATACAGAATTTAAGTTTCCCCTATTTATAAGCTTCTATTCTTCCGAAAAGGTATAAGTACTATTAAAATATCAACAACAAACTGATGAGAAAATATTTTCAACAAAATTGATAAATTTAAACCCCTAACATAATTTTAAAAACTTGTAAAATTGTTCAGAAAACACAAGCACGTTTATAAAGAAATTGATAAAGGATATAAGATAGATATACGAAATAGAAAAATGTGGTAGACCATAATTAAAAATCAGAGAAATGAAAATTAAAAATGTGATATCACTTCCCCTTATATAATTGAAAAAATATTTATGATAGTTATTGTGAGGGTTTAAGGAAATGGTCACTTAGAAAATGTGTGGTCATAATAAGATGGTTCAGCCTTCTGGATTGCGATTTAGTGTTACATGTTTTATACATGTAAAAGCCTTTGAGTCAGTTATTATAATTCTAGAAATCTATTCAAAGGTGAGGAATTAAATCATACCCTAGTATGTCCCACCAAGAACAGTTGTGCAGGTTGTGCACTGCCCATGCCAGATGGGCAGCTCTCACAAACACACACACACACACACACACACACACAGACACACACACGTATGAAGTAAGAAAGCAAGAGAGAGAGGTTGAGTGAGGAGAGAGGGTGAATGAGTAAGATTAAAATATTAGTAACTGGGATTGTAATTGACATTTTTGTTTCCTTTTTACTTGTCTCTTCTATTTCTACAATGGCTGTGTTAATTATGGAATAAATTTACTTCTAAAAATCACTGTTGAGGCAAAAATTAGATTCTAATCTCACATTTTACATTAAAATAGGCTTTAGATATAGAGCTTTAAAGAACTAACTATAAAAATAGAATCCATAGTAAACTTGTAGAAAATGCCAGGAAGGCTCAGATAATTTTGGATGTTAGAGGCAGAAATCATAAAGGAAAATATTGATATATTTAACTACACAAATGTTTCAAAATTTAATTTACTTCAAAGGAGATAAAGAAAATTAAAAAGGAAAACCACAAACTGAGGAAAGAAACAATTTTCATAGACAAAGGATTGATACCTTTAACATATAAATAGTTCTAAAAAGACAATAAAAAGATGAACACACTTGTGCCTTTTTAATGGGCACAAGACATTAATGTACATATACAAAAAGAATGTTAAATAAACATGAAAAGAAATTAAACTTTGCTACTCAAAAGAAATGCAAATGTAAGCAATAACCAAGATACAATTTTTCAACTATCAGATTCTTATAAAAATGAGAAGGTGTTCACAACCTGTGCTGTCAAATGGAGGAGAAAAGGGCCTTCCTTTTACTCTTGGTGAAAGTATAAATAGTTACAATATTTATTTAAACTTTTTGGTTCTACCTATAACCTTAAATTTATTTATATACTTTTTCACCCAATAATTATACTTTTGAGAGTTTATGCTAATGAAATAATCTAAGTTTGGAATGATGTATGTTCAAAATTGTTCATCAAAGAAAACCACCTATATACTCCACAATGAGAACTATTCATAAATTATGTAAATTACAATGTCCATTCACAGAATACTGTGCAACCATTAAATCATGTTGTAAGGCAATATTTTTATTGCAAAGTATTTTCCCTATTTTCCTTATTGAAAAAGAGCAAAATTTAAAAACTGCATAGCATAATGTCATTTTTGTAAATACATATGCATACATATAATATGTATATTTTTTAACTAGAAAGTGGTACACTAAAAGTGAATATTAATTTCTGAATAATAAGGTTATTTTTCCCAAGTTTTTTGCTTTGTTTCTGCTCACCCCCTTGATGTTAGCATGAATATACTTATAGTATGAAAGCTATTAAAAGAGAAGTTAAATAAAGTTTTAAAATAATTTTAATAGCAAAAGAAATTTCTTTTATTAATGCAAGTTATTTAGAAGAAAAATACAAAATTTTAATGGCAAAAATATTTCAATTTTATAACACATGCATAAAAATGCTAGGAGTGTTTAGCTCTAAGTATGAGGATTATGGATGAATTTTATGTCCTTTACAGTTTTGATTTCAAAATTTTTATAGTAAGAATTTATGATTTTATACTCAGAAGCAAATCATTTTTAAAACTTCCTTCTGAATGTATTTGCTTTTCATCCTCAAATTGTCTATTGTTATATCCTGTACATTCCCAATCTAAATATTTTCCAAACATTAAATTTGTCTTTAAATTCAGTGAAAAATTAACAGTGAGTTGAAGTTTTGCTGCCATGCGGCATTTAAGTTCCTCATCCTAGAATGTAGTCACAGTTCCTCAATACTAAGGAGTGCTTCGTATCATGATTTTCACTGTGTCTAAGAGGTACATTTTTCTACTTTGTCATCATTTGGCCAGAAAGGATTTTTCTTCTATTTTGCTCTCTTTTTTTGTACAAGACATATAAAAAAGGTGTTAAGGGAGTGTTAAAGATAATGCAGCATGTTAGAGAGAAAAACCAGGAGAGAGAAGAACTCTTGATCTTTCCATCTGGTCCAGTTGTGAAAGTCTTTTGTCTTTAGCTATCACTTTATTTGCCAGTGACCTATAATCCATTAACCACGGGAACAAGGACCACAGGTTTATCCTGTGCTTTTCTGCGAGCCTCCCCTTAAATAGTACTGAACAACTCTGTTTTCTCTCTCTTTCTGTATCGCAAACAAACTTTAGAAACCATTCTGAACATCTCTTTATTAGTTATCTATTGCTGCAGAGCCCCAAACTTCAGCAGCTAAAAACAACAACAAAATTTTATTATGCCCCCAGGTTTTGTGGGTCATTAATTTGAGAGAGTCTTAGCTGGGTGTTTCTAGCCTGGAATTCCTCAGATTATTGTAGTCAAGATATTGGTAAGGACTTCACGCATCTGAAGACTTGGCTGGAGCTTGCTCTATCACATGACCGGCACAATGATGTGGACTGCTAGCAGAGAGCTTCAGTTCTTTTTTTTTTTTTTTAAAGATTTATTTATTTATTTATCCCCCCCTTGTTGCTTATGTTTTACTGTGTCCATTCGCTGTGTGTTTCTTCCGTGTCTCCTTATCTCCCCCTTGCTGTGAGGTCCCGCTGCATCAGCCCACCGCGCAGCGCGGGCCGGCCTGCTCTCACAAGGAGGCCCCGGGAAGCGAACCCGGGGCCTCCCATATGGTAAACGGGAGCTCTATCCATTGAGCCACACCCGCTTCCCAGCTTCAGTTCTTTGCCACGTGCACTTCTCCTTAGGACTGCTTGAGTGTTCTCCTAGCATGGGGTTGGCCTCACAAAGTGTGAGTGATCTATAAGAGATTAAGGTGGAAGCTGCAATGTCTTTTATGCTGGAGCCTCAAAAGTTATACACTGTCACTTCCATTGTTGGTCACACAGGTCAGCCCTATTCAGTGTGGAAGGAGACTATAAAAGGGAGTGGATACCAAGAGGCAAGCATCATTGGAGTTCATCGTCAGAGGCTGGCGACCACGATGGAGTCTGCCCTCTGGCCCTCAATGATTCACATCCCTTTCACATTAAAAACAAACAAAAAACCTAGTCATCCCCTTTCATTGTCCTCAAAAAGCTCATTCCATTACAGCTTCAGATCAAAGTCCAAGAGTTCATCATCAAAACCAGGTGTATTCATTTTCTAGGACTGTGAAACAAATTACCACAAACTTAGTCTCTTAAAACAGCACCCATTTATTATCTCACAGTTCTCCGTAGGTCAGAAGTCCAGACATGGTAGAGCGGGATTGTCAGCTCAGGAGCTCACAAGGCCGAGATCAAGGACTGAAGGTCTCATCTGGAGCTTGGTGTCCTCCTGCAAACTCATTCAGGTTGTTGGCAGAATTCAGTTACTTGTGGTTGAAGGACTGTGACTCCCCAAGTCTACCTGCTGTTCCATGCCACACGGCCCTCTTCACAACCTGGCAGTTTGCTCCTTCCAGTCCAGCAGAAGAATTTCTATGCTGCTTGAAAGCTCTAGACTCTGACCCTCTAGACCCAGATTTAAAGGGTTTATGTGGTTATGTGTGGCCCACCAATTAACAGAGTTCTGGCTTGGGGCCCCTCATGAGGGTTACAGACTTCTAAAGGCTTGGCTGAGGCTGGAGGATGTGCTTCTAAGGTGATTCACAGATTGTCAAGTTGGCACTAGATGTTTGCAGTGCGCTTCATTTCCTCCACAAATGGGCCACTCCAAGGCCTGTGTGAGTGTCATGACATGGTGGCTGACTTCAGCTGCAGCGAGAGATCAAAGACAGCAAATTGAAGGCAGCAATGTCTTTTGTAAACTTGGCTCCAAAGTTATACACCATCACTTCTGATATAATCTATTGCACACACTGACCAGTCATAGATGTAGGAGGGGTTGTACTACCAGAAGGCAAATATCAGTGGGACCATCTGGGGGCTGGCTACCACAACTTGACTTAACAACAAAAACAAAATAAATGAATTAAAAAATATAGAGGAAAGTGATTTCCTTATCATGCCCACAACCTGCTGCCTTTGTTTCTGATGTCATCCCTTCTAAAACCCCTCTAGCTAAATAAAAGGCATGACATCTCCTACCTTTATAACCTTTTAGAGTCCTTTTCAAGGCACTATAGGCCATAATCTATGCCTATATCTCTTGCTTCATCCTTTTTCGTCTGACCCCCCTTTTTGATGTTTCATTTGTGCTGAACTGCTTGTTTCCCCTAAACATACTAGACTTTCATGTCTCTATGCCTTTGGTTGCTTATCTTGTTCTCTCTGTAACAGTGACTATGCATTTCCTAAATTTTAAGCAGCTAGTGTGCTAAACCACACGTTAGATTGTTCAACTCCATTCTTACAAAACCCTATGTGGTAACTGTTATTATTTTCTTTGTTCTACTAATGGACACTCCCAACCCCAGTATAGATAATGGTTAAGGACCTGGACTATAGAAAAGAATTTGGAGATTTTACCATAATCTTCTTTGTTATTTTCTATGTAAATAGCTTGGAAACAGCAAGCTTTATTATTCTAATTTATGAACCCATTTTAGGTGTACCCTACTGTCTTAGTTTCCTAGGACTGCCGTAACAAATTACCAAAACTTGGTGGTTTAAAACAACAGAAATATATTGTCTCACAGTTCTGGAGACCAGAAGCCTGAAATCAAGCTCTTGGAAGGGCCATGCTCCCTCTGAAACCCGTAGGGAGGCTCCTTCCTTGCCTCTCCCTAGCTTCTGGTGGCTTGCTGGCAATCCTCGGTGTCCCTTGCTTGAGACTGCAGCACTTCAATCTCTGCCTCCATCATCACATCATTCGTCCCTCTCATGTCTGTCTGCCCGTGTCCAAATTTCCTCTTCTGAGGACACTAGCAAATTGGATTAGAGTCTACGTAGTCCAGTTTGGCTTCATCTTAACTAATCACACCTTCAAAGGCCCTCTTTTTACTTATGGTAGCACTCATGGGACCGGGGCTTAGGACTTGAAAATATCTTTTGGGGGGTTACAATTCAACCCATAACAATGACCAAGTCAAGTTGGATTTTATTATTTTTTAATGTGTATGTGTGAGTGAATATGCATGTGTTGGGAGTAGACAGTAAAGGGAGGAAGTTCATAATCTGACCTTTGATTTTTTTTTTTTTTTTCTCTGAAAAGGAGGCTTGGATATGTCAAACTGTTGAGTGATTATAACATTAAATCAGTCGGTTTGAATCTCTAATACGGATAATGGTATATTTTGCCCCCTTCTTTCTTTCAAAACTTCTTTCAGAATTTTCATGAGTTTATTTGCTTCATGTTGTCAGGTAAATGCTCAGCTATCCATATATAACAGGTAAAAGACTGAGAATGCAGCCTAAATATAGTTTTTTTTTTTCCCACTTCCTGTTAGGAATAAATCAAAGCACCAATCTAATTTAAAGAATTTGACATAGTCATCCAGCTTAAAAGCATAACAAAAATTTAGACTTATAAAAAGGTTCTAAGCATTTTTTATACACTAGATATTTCAGTAAGGCCATCTTAAAAGCAAAACAAAATAAATAATTGACATAAAACACAATGAAACTTTGGGCACCACAGTGTGAACTCTCTTTTGTCTGATTTAGAATACTCACAGAAAATTGAAAAATAAATTCATTCATGTTATGCTTGGCATTGGTAAAAAAACCTCACATTTGTAATTTAAAAATTGTGACATTTAAAATAATTGGGCTGAAGCTTATCTTTGTACTATCTAAAACAAGTAAATTAATAGTATAAATCAGAGAGGTGATTGCAGCTTGTAGGCACATTTATGCTTTCTAGCAGCTCATGTATATAAACAATGAATTTAATGAACACAGAGCACATCTGCATGAACTCTTTTTCTTTACAAGTTATTTGTAAAGTGGCAATATTAAAACTTCACATCCCTTTGCTGCTCAAGTAGTTTAATTTTGATCTGTCTTATCAAATGCCTTCATAGCTCAAAATCATATGAAGTAAAACAGTGAAGCTCCTGGTCCATGCCATCCAAGACTCTGTAGCTAACCTCTATTAATTGGGAACTGTTTCTTAGCATTCTATACTCTCAATTTTTCAGTGTTCCAGATGACCATCCACGATAGGCTTAAATTAATGTGTCCTTTTTTCTTTTATCTTCTTCCACCTTCCTCCCATCTGCCTACTGCCAAGAGGAATGAATTTCACACATTTTAGATTTTGAATGCTTGTGTAATATTCAACTTTAGACATGACATTTTTATTCACCTATTATTTTCTTTAAAAAATATTTATACCTTGAAAAATTGACAGGGAGCAGAGGTGGCTCAAGCAGTTGAGCGCCTGCCTCCCATATGGGAGGTCCCAGGTTCGGTTCCCGGTGCCTCCTAAAGAAGACAAACAACAAGCAGACAACAAGCAGACAGCAAGCAAAAACAAGAAGCAGACAGCGAGCAGATGAGAAAAAACAATGAGCAGGCAACAAGCAAAAACAGAGCAGACAGTGAGCAAAAACAAATGAACAGGGAGTGGATGTGACTCAAGCAGTTGAGTGCCCACCTCCCACAAGGGAGGTCCAGGTGCCTCTTAAAGAAAAAACAAACAGACAATGAGCAAAAACAACCAGCAAACAGATGAGGGAGCCATGGGGGGCGGGGGATTAACAGGATATATGCTCACTGTAAAATATTTAGAATATGATAAATAGGAAGGGAAATTGTTTTATTCATTCTTAATTCCATCATCAAAAGTTAATTATTGGGGAGCAGATGTAGCTCAAGTGGTTGAATTCCTGCTTCCTATGTACGAGGTCTTGGGTTCGATCGCTGGTACCTCCTAAAAACAAACAAACAAAAAAACCACCTTTCATTGGGGAGTGGATGTAGCTCAGTGGTTGAGTGCCTGCTTCCCATGTACAAGGTCCTGGGTTCAATTCCCAGTATCTTCCATAAAAAAAATTTAATTATTATTAACATTGTAGTATATTTTCCATTTTTTTCCATACATACTTTTATAAAAGTGGGCCCATAGAGTATATATGATTTGGTAACTTGAAATTTGATACTTAACAGTATTAGAAAAGGACTTTCTTATTTCGTTAAAAATTCTTTGTGAACATCATTTTCAGGGTCTATAAAACCTTATATTAAGAAAGATAATATATACCCAAAAGACTTGAAAGCAGGGACTCAGTGGATATTTATATACCTGTGCATATAACAGCATTATTCACAATAGCCAAAAGGTGGAAGCAACCCAAGTATCCATCAACAGATGAACAGACAAACAAAACACACTATATGCATGCAGTGTAATACTGTTCAGCTGTGAAAAGGAATAAAGGGCTGATACATGCTATAAGATGGGTGAACACTGGGGAGTTATTGCTTAAGGGTTGCAGAATTTCTTCTGTTTCAGGTGATGAAAAGGTTGGGGTAGTTGATGCTGGTGATATAGTAGCATAATATTGTGAAAATAATTAATACCACTGAATTGTACACTTAAAAGTGATTACAATGGGAAATTTTGAGTTGTATATATGTTACTGCAATTAAAATTTTAAAAAGAAAGACATATCCTAATGTATATATATTTACATTTTAATGGAATTTTGGCATGCCTAAAATAATTGATTTTAAGGAAACCAGCAATCTTAATGAAATCAGATTCTAGCCTAGAATGTAGGAATGCCATGAAGAAAACTAAACAGGTGAGTTTTCATGACATCTTCTGTTATTACAAAACTATTCTGAGCATTTTTCGTTAAATTTTTATTGACATTACAATAAACAAAATTAAGACAAAACATTGGGTAATTTGTCCTATGAGCTATAAGCACTAATCTATCACTGAAGGTTCTTTTTTTTTTTTTTC
>JAQZBX010004638.1:10701-23229 GCA_029593785.1 Cabassous unicinctus | reverse complement strand
TGTTGAGGTCATTATCATGATCCCAATTTTATACTACGAAATAAAAGAATTATAATGAACCTTCCTGCTCCATATAGGAGACATATTTTTGTATTTATAGTATTCACACTAAGAAGCTGTGCTGAAAAGCTCAAAATATTATTAGATTTTCGTGGTTTGTGGGCAGAGGAACTGGCACTGCCTTGATTTTTGTATAACTTGGCAGAAGCTGATGGTGTCAGGGGGGACTTTCAGAGCAGAGCTCTGTCAAATTTGCCATATGGAGATATTGGGCTCAGATTATGGAGGTTTTCCTGGTTGTTTGCCTGATTTAGGAATTATCAGGGCACTGTCCAGGATTTTCTCCGAACACAGCAAACGTGTTTGGAAGAAACTGACACCTTGGGGAAAAAGTAAAGTTTGATATTTGGGAGGTTTAGATGGTTTCCAACGTTTTTCGGAGGTACCATGGCTTGTGAAGGGCTTCACTGGTGGCAGCAAAGGCAGTTCCTCTTATCCCTTGAGCATAGCCAGTGGCATTGTACTTAACCTCACCTGAACTAGCCCCAGAGTGCTCCCCACAGCCTGAGACCCCACCACTTACAGGCCAGCCTGAAGAATGCGGGTGCATCCAGGGCAGACAGAAAAATTTGCCTTACTCTACAGCATCTTAGTATAGAGGAGTTCTGACCTTGAGTTTACTTATTCCAGAGGGTGGTGGGTGGTCCAAGAGTGTGGGCTATCCTGGGAATGAAGATCCGAGAAACTTTTTTATTAAATAGGAAGAGGAGGAAGGGGAAGGGGAGGAAGGGATGGAAGAAGAAGAAAGAAAACCTAATCTGGAACTTGTTTAAAGCACATATACCAGGGCCCCACCTAAACATAAGGAAATCAGAACATCTAGGGGAAAGGCCTGGGGATCTGAATTCTAAAGAAGCATCCCAAGTGATTCTTATAAAACAGAAAGCATTGGCTTATTGACTCCTTCCTAGATCTGACAGCTCTTCTGCTAGACAGATCCAATTAGAGAGAACCGATAGGCCTTAGGAAATAATTCTAACTTACCAGTCCAGCAATGCTGAAGATATAGAATTTTATCCTTATCAAAAGTCAATCAATGCTGACCTTTTTCAGTGAGTGCCCAGCATTAAATCGGGTGTCACAGTAGATAAGGTAGATAAATAAGCACTTCTGTATATAATAGGATGAGGTTATTTTTCTTTCCCTAATCATCCATAAAGGCAAAGAATCACTGGACCTTTGTTTATTTTAGCTGCATTATTATTTTAACCCCTATCTTTAATGTGGAATTAAAATACCACACATATGTTTGCTCTCATTTCTAATATCTAGAAGGTTTTTCAGATTGATGTTATTAGCATGACGAGCATGGTCACTTCCAGTAATTGCACAAATGATCAGTGTACAACCCCAGCACGTAATTGCTTTTGGGACCCTTTTGGCTAACAAGGCTGGAAACCCAGTGAATGCACAGTGTGTTTTCTTCAGAAGTAATCAATAATTGAGACCTTACCATAAATAAGCAGTATTATTCACTCTTACTGATTTTTACATAAAAACTGAAAAGCTGTATAGCAAGCTTTATATAGAATCACTTTCTGTATCCACACAGCTAATGCACAAATGAATTATTCAATGAAATTTGTTTCAGTGTTTTTTTCCGAGTCACCTCAACATGTGGCCAGATAATACATTAAATGCTATACATTATGACAAATGCAGTATATTTTTGTTCAAACTACATCCTGTGTTCAGAAATCTGTTAAAATTCAAGTTTACACAGTGGTTCTTTCACATGTGTTGCTTTGCCTCAGATGCCCCTGTATATTTTGTCCATCAAGCAAATATATTTCCAAGAAAATACCTTTCTGAGCATCAGTATCCCAAGAAAATAGTCATCTGCCACCCCATTTGTGATTGCTGTTGATGTGGGAAGTAAAAGGGAGCCAGGACAATAAATAGGAAGGTGTCAGGCGCGGGTCTGTGAAGGCAGGGAACTCAAAGTCAGACCTGGAAGATGACTAGAAATTGCCAGAGAAAGAGAGAAAGGGAGTGCATTTTGTTTTCCGTTGCTGGATAACAAACTATCACAGGCTCGGTGGCTTAAAACATTTATTTTCCCACAGTTTCTGTGGGTCAGGAATGTGGCAGAGCTCACGCTGGGTCCTCTGCTCCGGGGCTCACACTCTCCAGTCAGGCGTCAGTCAGCTGCATTCCTCTTTCAGCCTCATTCAGTCTCTTGGCCGATGTCAGCTCCTCGGGGTTGTAGGACTGAGGTTCCTGCTTTCTTGCTGGCTCTTACAGGGCCCCTCAGTCCTTACTGTGGCCTTCACGCACCTTTTTACAACATGGCAGCTTACTTCTCCAAGGCTAGCAGGAGAATCTCTCACTTCAGAAAGGGCTCAGCTCCTGTTTAAGGGCTTTCTTTGATTTAAGTCAGGCCCACCCAGGATAATCTCCCTTTGACTACCTCAAAAATCATCTGATTCAAGACCCTTAATTACATCTGCACAATTCCTTCGCCTTCTGCACATAACGTAATCTAATCATGGGAGTGACATCCCATCTTAACACTCAATGGAAGCGGATTATAAGGGCAAGTACACAATGGACAGGAAAGTTAGGGACTTTCCTAAAGTTTTGCCTACCACAGGGAAGAATATTCCAGCCAGGAAGAACCAGGTATATGAAGGCCTGAGTAAAAGTATGGAAATTTCCTGCATCCAAGAATAAAGCGGGAGTTGTACCAAGATCAGACCATGCAGAACAAGTTAGAAATCTGGACTTTATCCTTAGGGCACAGGAAAGCTATTGCTATGCTTAATGGTCCATATATACAATATTATACAGCTATTAAAATATGTTTTCAAAGGGCATTTGAAATATTGAAATATGGAAAAGTGCTTACAATAAAAAATGGGACAAAGCAGGATATGGTTTCCATAATATATCAATTTTGAAAACATATATGCATATTTTTAAAGACTTGAAGGAAATATATCCATAGTTGTAGATATCTCTGAGTAAGGAATTATGGATGATTTAGAGGAGATCCTTTGTCCCTTTCCTTATTTCCCCTAATTCTCCACAATATATATGTATTTCTCTTATAATAATAATTCATTGAAAACCTATTTATGGTACTTGCAAAAATAAATGAATATGAGCAGAGTTCTCTCTGAAGTCAATTGCAAATTTTGTGCTCTGGATGTTTTGGCAGTCTAACAAGCAGGATCAGGAATTAGCTGCTCGTGAGCTGTACAAAGGTGAGGATCGGTCAGTGGAAATGAAGTCCAGATTCAGCAGAGGGTGCTGAGAATAACAGACCTACTTAGGTTTGTCTCGTGGTTAAACAACGGGCAGGAAACTCAGTCTTTAAATTCTGAGGGCTACTAAACCCATTAATCGCTCCCTCCTCAGTTTCCTTAACTCTGAAAATGCAGGGTGGAGAAATTCCATTCTTGTTTCAGGGTTCAACTGCAAGTAATGTGCAAGGGAAGTGCACTCGGGCAATCCCGCCCCCTCCTGCGTGGGGTAATCAGTCCTACTTACCCCTGGATGTGGGGCTCACAGGGAAATACTCCTGAGGTGCCAAGCACTAGCTCGTAGGTGGCGTCAGGGTTTTAAACATAGGCAGCTCACCTACTGCCAAATCCATCACAACTTGCAGACGAGTTAATTTGGAAAGAGGAGGGAGAGTCCTTTGAGAGCCAGACGGATGTTTGGAAATAAAGAAGACAACACTTCTACAGGTTTCAAGAGAGCGGTTAGCAGGAAAGAAAAATGTTTTTTAGAAGTTGTTGAAAGATGAAGGCAGGGAATGGATAGAAGATCATTTTTTTGACACCGCAACATCGCAAGGATCTTGAGTCAAAATATAACAAAACGAGGCTTTTCCTCTCTCTTGCTTCAAAAAAATGAAAATCAAGTGCTCCAGAAGCTGGCTGAGTTGACCACTGAGCAGACCACATTACTAAAGCATGGCAGCATGGCTAAAATAAAAATTCTTAAAATATATATTTTAAAATTAGATTTTAACCTTCAATAGGGCTTATCATTCTATTTATACTGTAGCAGAAGGAGCTAATTTTTCAGTAGTTGCCTCATCAAAGACATGACTCACATTTCCTTAAAAATTTATGCCATATGTTTCCTGAGATAAAATAATTTTATATTTTTTTGTGTTTTTTTTCCTGTACAATTAGATGTGAACAATAATTATAAGAACTCATTTAAAAGAATACTTTGGGGAGCATGCTGTGTGATTTCTAGGAATTTAAATGATGTTAAATATTTAGCCATTGTATCCATCAGGCGCATTTATGAATATAAATGAGAAGTAATTATTGTGATGCTGGTTTTGCCATTGATAAAAAAGGTAGAATTCAAAAACAGTTTAGCAATGAAACACAGATACTACTGAAACTCACTTTATATTTGGAATATGAATTTTAGTTATCAAAGCATTTGTTAAATTTACTGAAAAGAAGCATTTTAACATTTAATGAGAAAAATATTACTTTAATTGACATTTAGTGACATTCTTGCATATATACAAGCTATGACTATAAGAGATTGGGAAAATTACATTGTGACCAGTGGAAACTGAAATGATTTTTTATGCTTATTAACAAAAAATATCATTTTTATTGACTATATTCACATAATACAAAATTATTGCTATAAAACTCCATTAAGAGATGAGGAAGTACGTATAGAGGAAATTATGAATATGAAAATTAGGGTACAAACCCAGGAAACCCTACTTTCCTACTTGGTACCCAAATACTTGGCATTTTATTTCATTATTAATTTTTTTAGGGCAGTAGAAGGAGTAGAAAACAGATTCTACATGTGTAATCAATTTATGACTTAAGAAGGTATGGTGTTTCCTTTTACACTTACCTGTCCATTTTCCAGCCCCTATCCCAATGCCATTCCTACCCTTCATGTTGCTTAGCTTGGGAGTCACTACCTGCTTCCGGTCACCTAGGTCAGAAACCTGGCAAGCACTCTTGACTCCTCTCCTTACTCTCTAATTGTCCCCAAGTCTTCCACTTCTCCCTTCCTAATATCTTGCAGATTTTCTCTTGAATTCAGACTCCCATCATCTCTGCTTCCTAACTCACCTCCAGACCCTGTCCTTTACTTTTTTGAGTGAAATGAACTTCTATTACTTTTTTCATATTTTTTATTAGAGAAGTTGTGGGTTTACAGAACAACCATGCATAAAATACAGAGTTCCCATATACTACTCTATTATTAACACCTTACATCGGTGAGGGACATTTGTTACAATTGATGAAAGCACATTTTTATAATTGTACTATTAATTATAGTCCATGGTTTAACTTAGAGTTCCCTGTTTGTGTAGTGCAGTTCCATGAATTTTTAAAAAATTGTATTCTATTACCATATACGCAACTTAACATTTCCCCTATTAACCACATTCAGATCCCTAATACTTCTCCCCACCACAGTATGTTTCAACGTGCAACTGAGTACTCTTTGACATGCAAATCTGATCAGCCCCTCCCCTACTTTTAAATCTTCAATAGCTTTCTAGAACCTGTTCCTAGATTCCCAACACTTCACCTTAGCAAATGAGACCCTTTCTTCTGTCTCCAGCTTGTCTCTCCACACTCACTTTTTGGCACCTCCCCTACTTCTATCTGAAACCCACCTTCTGCCATACACACACTCTGAGTTTGTCTTGCTGTACTACTTGCAGCTTCTTAGTGGGCCTTGCATTATAAGCCCTTTCTGCCTAGAGACTCTTTACACTACAAACTCCTAGGATATGTCTAGGGTCTTCTTAACCTCCCACCTCCCCTGTTGAGCTAATCCCTACTCTTCATTTAACTCTTTACTATAGAAATGTAATCTTCTTGAGGATGTCCTCTCTGTCTCTTTCCCACTTGAAGGTCGGGCTCCTCTGTTGTCCTGGCATCCTGTGTATCCCTCTGTCATAGCCCTTCCCTCGTTGAATTGTAATCATGTATTCACTTATCTTTCTTTTCTAGCAGAGTAGATTTTATATGGCACACAATAGACATTTAATAGTAGTTGCCAAATGAATAAGTGTGTATATCATGCAATGCCATCTGCTTGAGTATTAAGTAATTATTAATCTCAAGTCTGCCACTCAGTGCAATATCTGTGTGTCAATTAGAAATGCTTTGGGTTTCAAGAAAAACCTACTAACAGTCTTTTAAACAAATAGGCAAATCTGAAAAGAGTCATCTGTAGCCTTGGTTCAGCACAATGTTAGGGCCAGCATCTTTGTGTGTCCCTTGGTTCTTCTCTGATGGTTACAAAATAGCTGCTATAGCTCCAACCATCACATACACTTTCAATTCAAAAGGAAGGGGAGAGACAGAAACAGCTACTTCTGTCCCTTCCATCAGGAAAGTGAAGCTATCCTGGAAGTCCCTTCCATCAGTTCATTTACTTCTCATTGGCTCAAACTATGTCAAATTGTCACCCCTAGCTGTAAGAGAAGCTAGGGAAATTTGTTTTTAGCATTCCCAGTCTCTATATTGGAAATGGTTAAGAGAGAATAGGTTTGGAATTGTTGTGATTAGTTAGCCAACATTGTTTGCTATACCTTGGGACAACCCACGTTATCTCTCTTACTTTTGGGTTCCTGTTTAGAAATGAAAACTTGGAATAAATGATCCCTCTCCCAGATTCAACTATCTCTCATTCTATGATTCCCATACAGTCTCCTGTCCTAAGTGGAATTACCTTCTACCAGGTAGTCACTCTAAGTCATTACTTGAATATTTCACATTTAGAGAAACCCCTGTCTCACAAAGAAGCACATTCTATTTCAAAAACTTTCTTTTTTATCATGTTTTCCCTAACAAAGGCTGAACTATACACACCTGGATTTCCTGACCTTTCCATTCCTTCTTCAGAGTGGCAGCCCCTTAGAGTTTTGATGACAATTATCATGTCTTCTCTACAGCTACCTTCTCTTGGGCTAAAATTCTACTTGCTTTATTGTTTTTACAATAATCCTCTCCGTACCCTCATCACTCTAGTCAGCTGAAGTTAGGCATACTCTTTTCATTCATTTACGATTCATTTAACAAATATTTATTGATTTCCTGAAATGTGCCAGTTCTGTCCCAGGGACTGGGGATATAGCAGGGAATAAGGCAAAGAACTTTCTTCCATGGAATTTATAGAAGAGTAGAGGGAGGCAGACAATAAACCATATACCACACATACATGAAATATTTCAGATAGTGATCAGTACCAAGGTGAGAACAAAACAGGGAGTGGAAGGGAAATTGACAACATGTATGTATGCATGTAAAAGTTCCTAGGTAGAACAAGCCTGGCCTGTTCTAGGAACAAAGATATGTCAGAAGACAAGAGTGTTTGGGATATAAGGCTAACAAAGCACAGCGGGACCCGATCACACAAGATCATCTAGGCCATGGAAAGAGTTCAGATTATATTCTAAATGATTGTATCTCAATATCCATCTTAAAATGGGACTGGACAAGAACTCTTACAACTCAACAAGAAAAGACAACCCAATTAAAACATGGGCAAAGCACTTGAAAAGATGTTCAAGATTGTTAGTCATTAGGGAAATACAAATTAAAATGACAATAAGATAACACTTCACACCTACTGGAATGACTATTAAAAATAAATAAATAAATAACAAATGTTGGCAAGGATGAGAGGAATATAAATTCTCATATATTGTTGGTGGGAATGTAAAATGGTAGCTACTGTGGAAAACTCTTTGTCAGTTTCTCCAAAAGTTAAACACACAGTTACCATATGATCTGGCAATTCTACTTCTGGGTATATACCCAAAAGAACTGAAAGCAGAGATCTGAAAATAACAGACACTTTTTCACCAATGTTCATAGCAGTATTATTCACAATAGTCAAAATATGGAAGCAACCCAAGTGTCCATCAAGAGGTGAATGGATAAACAAAATGTGGTTTATACATATAATGAAATATTATTCAGCTATGAAAAAGGTATGGAATTCTGATACATGCTATAAGTTGGATAAATCTTGAAGATATCATATTGAGTGAAATAAGCCAAATACAAGAGGACAACTATTGTTTGATTCCTCTTATATGAAGTATCTAGAATAGGCAAATTCATAGAGACAGAAAGAAGTAGATTAAAGATTTTTTGAGGGATTTGAATCTTTTAATACATTTTTATGGGTTGGGACTCTTGAAATCCAAATCTGGCCCTCTGCCTACTTTTTTTTAAATTGTGTTATAAATCACATATCATAAAATTCACCCTTTTAAAGTACAGTTCAGGGGTGTTTAGTATAGTCACAAGGTTGCACAATCATCACCACTATTTCCAGAACATTTTCATCAACCAAAAAGAAACCCCATACCCATTAGCAGACTCCCCATCCCACCCCTCCCCTCCCCTTAGCTCCAGCAAAAGTCTATAGATTCACCTATTGTGGATCTTTCATATAAGTGAAATCATACAACATGTGGCCCTTTGTGTCTGGCTTCTTTCACTTAGTATGGTTTCAAGGGTCATCCATATTGTAGCATGCATCCGTA
This sequence comes from Cabassous unicinctus, assembly GCA_029593785.1. NCBI lineage: Eukaryota > Metazoa > Chordata > Mammalia > Cingulata > Chlamyphoridae > Cabassous > Cabassous unicinctus. Next base: position 14,657 of record JAQZBX010004638.1, on the reverse strand, counting down.
CTTTATTCCTTTTTTGGGGGCTGAACAATATTCCATTGCATGGATATATTACATCTTGTTTATCTATTCATCAGTTATTGGAGATGTGGGTCATTTTCACCTTTTGGCTATTATGAATATGCTGCTATGGACACAAATTTTTGTGTGCACATGTTTTATTACTCTTGCATACCCAGGAGTGGAATTGTAGGGTCATATATATGGTAGCTATACTCAATCTTGTGAGAAACTGAAAAAGTGGCTGCACCACTTTTCATTCCCACCAGTAATGTATGAAAACTCCAATATCTCTACATCCTTTCCAACATCTGTTGTTATATCTTTTTGATTATAGCCATTCTAGTGAGTATGAAGTAGTATCCCATTGTGGTTTTAAGTTGCATTTCATTAATGATATCAATGTTGAACATCTTTATGTATGTTTATCAGCTGTTTGTAAATCTTTGAAAAAATGTTTATTCAAATCCTTTGCCCATTTAAAAATTTGGTTTTAAGAGTTCTTTACATATTTTGGATACTAGACCTTTAATAGATATATGATTTACAAATATTTCCTGTTATTCTGTGGATTTTTTTTCACTTTCTCGATTGTGTCCTTTGAAAGTCCACTGCCTTTTTTAAAAAAAATAGTTATACTGGAACATAGCCATGTTCATTCCCTTGCATACTGTCTATGGCTATCATTTTGATAACCAGTGGTGGTGATGATAGCACAACAGTGTGAATGTACTTAATGTCACTGAATTGTACACTTAAGAAATGGTTAAAATGGGGAATTTTGTATTATACACATGTGACCACAATGCAAATTTTTTAAAAATGGGACTGAATAAAACTGAACACACAGCTTCATATATAATCTGATAAGAGCAGTCTAATTTATAATCTTTCCTTACAATGGACTCTGTATTTCTATTAATACAGACTACAAATTAATGCAGGTTACAAATTACTGTTTCCCACTGTCTTCTATGTTCTTTGATGCTCACTGCTAACTTGCCTGAATATTATTGCACCAGGAGTGGGAGTAGGTGGATGTGATATACAGAGTTATTAAAATGAGGCACATCACACTTCTATTATATAAAAAATAATATATAGTCAAAAGCAATCCTGCAGCATATGATCTAGCAGCTTGGGGAAGCCTAAATTACTTATTTGAAATTCAGTCAGCCATTGACAATGATGAGATAATAATCTGGATGGTCCCATTTCTTGAGAGCTTTACTCCCAAAGCAAAATTGAATGACAAGAACAAAATGAAGTTCAGTAATAAAAAAGGAAAAAAAAAAACGGAAAAGACTTAAAATTTAAAAAGATAAAACCAGGTACAAATTGAAAGAGAGAGGGAGTCCAACTATTGGTACTTCAATTGGTGTGAGCCAATTAAATTTTGGTTTTCCACCTTTTGGAGACCTAATTCCCTTTCCTCCAGAAGCCATGGGGCCAGTGTTTTCTTCTGGACTATGGAATTAAGCATCAAAGCTGACACCTTTGGTGACTGCCATGCTCCATTTTAATGCGAGCTGCTAGCAAAAATGTTCTACAAGGCAGCATGTGAGCTCCTTGCTTCCACTGGCTCAATGTACACTCTGTACGTGGCATCTGCTGTTCAGTCACGCAGGCAGCAGGGATCCTGAGGACTCTCCTCTCCCATATGGCACCAAGTTTTGATTCATCCTTTTCCTCTTTCCTATCAGTAGGTATTCTGGAAGACAGTTTTATGATGACATTCGCAGCTAGCATTCAAACAAGATAAAAATAAAACAGGATGTCAATAAAGGGCTAATGGTGTGTGTCTGTGTAAATGTAGAATAATAAAAAGAATAGATATCCATTTGCAAAGGTACCATTTTAAAGCCATGCAGCTTTAAATGACATTGCTTTATAAATGGACCAACATATGTGAATGTTTGCCTATGTCTTTCAGTCGTGAAAATCACCCTGTAGATAGTAGGCTTTGGAGTGAAAGGCACTCTATATTCTCTAAAGAGGCTACCAGAACATCTTCTCTAAGTGTTTATCTCCTGACCTTCATGACAGAAGTTTCAAGGGAATGGATGGAAATAATTTAGTGGGCATGGAAAGAAATTGTTAAACAGGCTGGTAATCTAGGCATTTCTTAAAACCTGGGTTCAAAGACCAAAGGCAACCAGAGAAGAATGATGCCAGGCCTTTTAGGAGGGAGGTAGACATCCATCCTGGAGGTAGGGAAATTCCTAAAAGACTTAGGTGAGAAGGGTGGTCTTAGGTGATGATCTTGGTTGGCAGTCTATATGGCAAGGTAGAAACACCCGTGGATTAGAGATAAGGAAACACTTGTGTCTTGCTCAGGAAACATTTGCTAAATGAATGAACAGAAGATCTCTTGCCCTCTTTGAGACATTTTTTTCTACTTAACTAAGGGGATATTCCTGGTTAGGTACAATACAAACTGTATGCTGCATAACTCTAGGGTTCTACAATAGAGAGCGATGCTTGGGTACTTGGGAAAAAAGAGGGTGAAGAGAAGGATAAGATGGGACTCTGGACTCTATCCCACTCTTATCAAATGAGGGAAACTTTATATTTATCACATGAAGTTCTTGAACAATAGTTATTCTTTTTTAAAAAAATTCAATACTTAGGAGAAAAATGAAGCTTGGAAACTCCTAGATGTTGAGTAAGATCCTTTCCAGCTCTAAAATTTTATGATGCTAAGACTTTAAGCAAACAATTAAATTATATACAACTATCTTTATAGGTTAATGAACTGTTTCTATTCCTCTACCAGTGATATTAACACCAAAGTAATGGAATTAAGTAAATTCTAGAAAGCAAAACATGTCAATGAGTAACACATACTACTGATAAGCTGTGCATAATGTATAGTACAAATAATGAATTTATTTTGAAAATTAGTTTTATTTTTCAAAAAGTTGGTGAACTTTCATTTATAAGGAGCTATGGTGTACTACCTATTCTTGCCACAGCTGCATGGAAACTCTAGAATATGCTAGTATGGCCTTTAGTACAGAAATGGTATTATTTCAAACTCCTTTTAAAGGTTGCTTAGGTTTTAGACCTTCTGGAAGGATCTCATAATTAATGTTAAACACTCAACTATTGACTTAAAGTACAGATAATGTGCTCAGCATTCTACTAAATGTTGATGGAGATTCATTCATTCAATGAATGAATATTTTCTGAGCACCTATGATGTAATAGACACATTCCTGCACTTGGATTCATCAATAAACATATATCTACCCTAGTCGAGTGTGTATTTTAGAGGGTAAATCGAATACTCTTTCATTCAGGGAGGTAAGAATCTAGTTGGGAAAATAAAATGGCAACTGAACCTCTGGTTGAGCAAGATGGCAGCCTAACATGATCCAGGATACTATTACCCCATACGATTTTTGAACAGCTAGTAAGAATTGGCAAAGCCATCTTCCTCAGAACTCCAGAAAGCAGTTAAAGGGTTGCAGTAACTGGTGAATCTCTGATCAAGAAAACACAGCTTTAAAAATTGGTAAAAGAAGCTCATGAAGCCCTTGCCAGTCCCTCCCTACCCTCTGCCTAGTGAGGGTGGAAAAAGTCTGCATTCCCTTTGGGGGTGCCTGACTCTGTTCTGAAGGAAGCAGAGTAACCCTTATCCACATGCGGTGCCTGAATGCCCTTGCTAAACTATCAAGTGGCAGCCTGAAAGACTTAACCGAAAAACTCATCTCAGGCTTGCCCTCCCAAAACTTGCCCTGCATGTGGAAGCAGCTTGTGGACAGCTAAAGCAGTGTATGAAACAATTAAGTAAAAGCAGCCAGGGGCATAGGCTTATCTACTGTAAGTTGTACATAGAGCACCCAAGAAGGGGGGAAAGGTCTATTTCATAGGGAGTTGAGTGGGCATTTGAATTCCTAAGACAGGAGAAAGCACAAGCCCATAACAAGATACAGTCTAAAAAAAAAAAAAAAAAA
>JAQZBX010004638.1:0-10601 GCA_029593785.1 Cabassous unicinctus | reverse complement strand
AAACTTAAGGAATAGACAACTCAGAGACTTAATCCCAGAGTTAATACTTTAAAATATTAAAGTATACAGTAACAACAAAAGATAAGACAAAGAAACAGTAAATTATGACCCATCCAAATGGAAAAGGTAAAAATTGAGAAATGATCAACAAAGAAGATCAGACTTTGGATATACAAGAGAAAGGCTTTAAAAAGAAAAAGAAAAAAAATGTTCCTCAATATGTTCAAGGAGATAAGGAGAACACAGAGAAAGAACTAAAGGATATTATTAAAACAATGAATGAAAATGAACTAAATGTGAATCTCAATAGACAGAAATTTTTAAAAAGGGACCAAACAAAATATCAAAATTGAAGAGCACAATAGCTGAAATGATAACTTCTGTAGAGGATTGCAACATCAGATTGGAACTGCCCACAGAACAGCTCAAAGTTGAAGGGATGAGCCATATGCCAGATAGCCCACAGCTGAACTCAGGAAGAAAGTGGAGCAGCCAAGATTGAGAAAGGAGGCCTGGAGAGAGACAAGCCCTATGCCAGGTTGCCCACAGCTGAGCTCTGGGAGGCAGTAAATTCTGGAGTGGAAGGCAGGGACCTTGGCACAGATTGGTCACCATCTTTGCCACATGGCAGAACACCAGGATACCAGTAGCTGACTGTGGTGAGAAAGCATCTCTGATGGTGCTTTGATTTGGACATTTCACGGCCTTGGAACTGTAAGCTTTTACCCTAAATAAAATCCCATTATAAATCCAACCCATATATGGTACTTTGCATTGGCAACCCTGTGGCAAACTAAGACAATACCCAAAAGAATTGAAAGCAGAGACTTGCTTAGATATGTGCAAGATAGGTATGTTCATAGTGGCATTATTCACAAGTACAAAAAGATGGAAGCATCTCAGGTATCTATGAACAGATAAATGGATAAGCAAAATATGCCGTATGTGTGTATATGTGTATATATATATATATGAACATTATTCACCTATAAAAAGGAATTTCTCATATATGCAACAACATAGATGAACCTTGATGATATCATTTTGAGTGAAATAAGCCAGACACAAAAGGACAAATATTTTGATCTAATGATACGAAATAATTAGAATAATCAAATTCATAATCAGAAATTCAAATACAGGTTACTAAGATCTAGGATGGGGTCGAGAATGAGGAGTTACTGCTTAATTATTAAAGAGTTTCTATTGAGGTGACGAAAAAGTTTTGGTAACAGATAATGGTAGTAGTATTACAACATTGTGACTGTAATTAATACCACTGAATTATATGTTTGAATGTGGTTAAAAGGGAAAATTTTAAGTTGTATATATGTTACTAGAATAATTTTTTTTTTAATTACACAAATATGATCGCAACAAATGAAACAATTAGAGATTAGTGTAAGACGGAATAATCAAGGGCTAAAATGGGTTGCATAGACTTAAGTGCTATAGTAGTTTCAGAGGAGGCAGATAGTTTGACTTGGTTAAACCTGGACCAGGCGGTAGAATTACATAGATAACCCCTGGCTTAGTGTCTGGCACATGTATTTGCTTAATAAATATTTGTTGAGTAAATGAAAACCCATGACTGACTGGATGGGAAGTTCACACACTGAAGTAATAGGAAAGTACTTTGTGGGATGTGGAAAGAGCATAGGTGAAGGAAACCTTTAATGCAAAAGAGAACTATAAATGGTAAAGGTTGGGAAGTGGGTGTGGCTCAACCAATAGAGGCCCCGTTTACCATGTGTGAGGCCCCGGGTTCGCTTCCCGGGGCCTCCTTGTGAGGGCAGGCCGGCCCGCGTGGCGCTGTGGGCTGATGCAGCAAGACCTCACAGCAAGGGGGAGATAAGCAGATACAGAAAAAGCACACAGCAAATGGACACAGCAAACACAAGCAGCGAGGGTGGGGGGGAATAAATAAATAAATCTTAAAAAAAAAAAAAAATGGTAAAGGTTTGTTTTGAAGTGAGGGTAACTCAGAGAAACAAGAGTGAGAATCTTTCCCAGAATGGCATGGGGCAGTAAGAGAGTCTGGAAGCAAGGAGAATTGTAAGGAGCTTTCTCAATACTGCATCGGTGAGAACATGATGGACTTGGCCTAGTCGAGGCAAAATGCAGAAGGGGCAGATCTTAGATTCAATCCTAAGTGGAAATAGGCTATACTGCCAAGGAAGAGGACATGATATAAGGCAGGAATCTCAGATTGTACGGGTGAAGAAGTTACTATTTTAGAAGCAGCATAGCATGGCCATGATGCTCACAGACCCTCGGACCAGACAGCCTAGCTCTGAGTTTTGGGGCTGCCATTAATAGCAGTATATGGCCTTCAGTAAATTACCTAACTTTTCAGTACTTCAGTTTTCTTATCTGTAAGATGGGGATGATAATTATAGTACCTACTTTAAGGCATAAGAATGTTGTGAGAAGTAAATGTATTAATATTCCTACGTGCTTAGGAGAGTGCCCATGATGAAAATATTGATACTTCTGGAAGCCAAGAGGATAAGGGAGAGAAAGATGGATACATGAGGGGAGGGATCTTTTTCTGTGTCACCCCACTCTATAGTGAGAACACATGTGAGGTCACTGAGTTACATATGAGGTCAGGGAGCCAACTTCCTCTGGGGAGTCCTGATTTTATGGTTGAGATTAATGGCAGGCAAGGACTTCGTATAGTGTCTGACACTCAATAGCCTCTAATAATACTTATCTGAATTCTGGCAGAGCCAGTCTTCAAATATTTGGCTAGTGAATGTTCCAACAAATGGGTGACACCAGTGACAGGAGTAGGGACATGGAGATCGAGTGTCATGAAGACACCCAGGAGCTCATAGATTGTGGGGATTTGAGAATGAACTGAAGCCCTGGTATTCTAGACATTAATATTATGCTGAGTTTCAAATCGTTGCTACTTTGTGATCTGTGACAGACATATTTACAAAATATTAAGATAATTGGTTGACGTGAGAGAAGAGTGAAAGCGTTTAAGGGATTCCCTTTAGAGAAGAGAATGTGGATCCGGTTGTCCTATGCTCAAAGCAGAGCCTCTTCCACTGCAAAACCTGCTGGCCTGGGGCTTCCTTCCAAGTGCAAGTAGGGGTGGTTAGTCCTTTCACTGGGGCTTTCACTTTCCACAGGGAAGAGAAGGAAGCTTCTAGGGCCAGAAACTGGATCTCCTTCTGTAGCAGGGCAAAAAGGGGAAGGAACATTGGTAGGACCCTGCTTCACGGCCCAGGAAATTTAACATGGCTACCAGGCTCTGCTCAAGTCTATTTTTATATCTTATATGTTATGCAGGGCATATGATGTATGCATTCCTGCCTCTACTTTCTGTCACTGCTGTTTTTCATCTAAAATTGTACCTAAAGCCGCCCGTTTGCCTGCTCCCCTTCTCCCGTCAGCCATCTCTCTCTCTCTGGTCACCCAACCCCCTGGGCACTAATTTGGCACTTACAAGCTAATACATCTTAGAATGAACAGTTTGCAAGGTGCTTTTGTGAATAGCAGTTCATTTGCTTCTTACAACATTTCTAATTAGTTCTTTCCTCATTTTGCAGATTACAAAACTATGCCCCATGCAAGGGAAACGTCCTATGTCTTGATAGAGATATGGATCACACTTATTTGAGTATTTCTCAGATTGGTCAAACTGCACATTTAAGATCTGTGCATTTTACTGTGTGTAAATTATTCCTCGATTTAAGGAAAATTAAAGAAACTTTGTTCCAGAAAGATCAATTGGGTTGTCAAATATCACAAAGCTATAAATCCAGTTAAAGAGTCTTTACATCTGCCCAGCCTTCTAATCTTGAACCTGGGGAATGTCTTCTTAGTGGAAGAGAAGAAATAATGGAGACAAGATGATCGAGGAGTCTTTGAAAGAGTGTAGGGGGAAGATAGATAAGGGAGCCGATATGCCTCTGTATGGGAGAAGAACTAAAGAGAAGCCAGGATGTATGCTCAGTGGGGAATTTATCATCATCTGTCTGGTGTGACTCCTCTTCCCCATATCAATGCAAAACAGTAAAACAGAATTATCCATCCCTGCTTTTGGTGCATCTTGCCTCTCTCTCCCTCTTTCTCTTTTGGAAGTGATGGGACTGTAACAAATTACAATACTGAATGTGGCTTTAAGGTAGATGCAGAACAAGGTCAGAGGCTACCGAAAGGGGTCCAGTCACGTTTGAGTTGTGTCTTCAAAAGAGCAAAGTTAGGACTTAAAACTATTACCCTGTTCTCACTGTCTATTTATCTGTTTATAATATGCTCTGCCCTGCCCCCATCCACAGATTCACATCCTTGGTGGAAGAGATTATTTCTTGAACCTCTTCGTGTTTATTTCTTAGCACCAATATAATTTAAATCATTATTTTATAATTATAACTTCTATTTTTTTCTCACTAGGAAGTAATACATTTTAATTGTAGAAAATTTAAGAGATACAAATAAGCTAATAAAAAAACCCAATAATATCAGATTTCAGGTTATCATTTAGAACACAACCGCTATGAGATAAACGGTGTGTTATAAATACTATAATATAAATGTAAACACTATAAATAGTATAACAGTGCTGCTGCTGATTGTAATGATAATGATGGTGATGGTGGTGACGGTGGTGATGGCAATGATGGCAATGATGACGAAGACAACTAGCACTTCTATATCAATTGGCTATGTGCCTGGCACTGTTCTTAGCACATATATACTCAATCTTCTTAACAACCCAAGAGGTGTTATACCCCACTCCCTTTTATTTTATTTTTTTATATTATTTTATATTATTTCATGGGTGAGGAATTTGAGGCAGACAGATATTTAGGGATCTGTTCGAGATCACGCAATAGAAAGTGGCAGAAGAGGGATAGGACCCAGGGAGTCAGGCTCCAGCTTTATGGGCGCTACTGAAATTCAACTCTGTAGCAGCCTGGAAGAGTTTTCTAGAGTTGCCATAACAAAGTACCACAGATTTGGTGGCTTAACAGAAATTTATTATTCCACAGTTTTGGAGGCTGGAAGTCTGAAATCAATGTGTCGCAAAGCCATGCTCTCTGTGAAGGTTCTTGCTTCTTCCTAGCTTCCGGTGATTGCCGGCCACCCTTGGTGTTACTCAGCTTGTATTTTCATCACTCTGGTCTCTCCTTCTTGTCATACGGCCTTCTCCTTTTGTGTCTTTGTGTCCAAATTTCTCTCTTCTTATGAAGACACCAGTCATTAAATTAGGGCATCCTAATCTAGTCTGACCTCATCTTACCTTGATTGCATCTGCAAAGACCCTATTTCCAAATAAGGTTGCATTCGCAGATACCAGGGGTTAGGATTTGAACATATCTTTTGGGAGGACACAATTCTACCCACAAGACAGGCCTAGGAGATGGGTACTAATTTCCTCCCCATTTTCCAGTTATGAAATCTGAGACCTAGAAAGAATAACTCACCCGCATAGCTAATAGCAAAGCAGATTTTGAACACAGGACTGTCTACTCTAGAGCAGGGACTCCAGTCATAAGCTTATACACTGACTCTGCCAGATCACACAATTGACCTTTATATGTGATTAATAACCTGCCTCCACACCCACCTAACCTGTGCAAGGGCCCAATTCCGCTTAGCCCACTCCATGCCCTGGGCTTTGGTGCAGAGTAGTCTTGCTGCCGAGACGGCCTCTCCTTGAGGAATGCAGCCCCTCAGCAGAGCATAATGGGAAAGGACAACCCAGAAGAGAGGAGTGCTACTATGGCTGCAGCCTCAAAGTGGCTTATGATCTGTGTTTATTTAAACGTGGACTAAGGAGCGATTTTTGTTACAGGGCATGCTGCTTGTCTCCCTTGCAATGAAAAAGAATCTTTAAATGTACAGAATTATAAGTCATTGTGGAACAAATGAAAATTCACAACCAGGGGACTTATAATGTCAGTCAAGGAGAGTCTCAATAAACCACTTTTGACATGTCTTGAGCATTAGCAAAAGTTATTTGAAGACCCAGCATTATTATCAGGTCCTGTGGCGAGCATCAGTTATATAATTTCTGATATTTTAGTTAAAAATGAAATCCTTCAGTTGTTAAGAAATAATAAAAAATGCTTCAGCACAGCACCAGATGGAACATTTTGTAGTAAACAGGTTTACCATGCCCTGCTGTGCAAACAGACCCTTCTGTAAAACTCAGCCCAGCCTGCTAGTAGGAAAGCTACAGACCAGGTAACCTTCTTTTCTCCATCTCCACCCTCTTTGTCCTCTTATCCCTTGTGGTGGCCTGTTGGATCAGAGATGGACAGAAACTATAAACTTGCAAAGTCCTGAGTAAGATGCCTAGAATACAAAATAGCTCTGGTGAATGAATTGAGACCCCATTTCAGATCCATGACTGGAATAAAAGGAGGCATTATCATGGTTGGAAAAGTAGAAGAGAGTTAGCAATTTAAATGTTACTAATGCATTTGCTTAAGCTTTCAACAAAGGGTCATTCGCTGTAATTCCAAGGTTTGAATTCAGAAAAGCCAATTACCCAAACAAATGACTAAGGGAAACAATAGTACCAATATATTTTAGAGGAATATTCCTCTCCCATAATCCTTCCTGTTCAAAATATAATGTTTTATTTCAGTGAGTCAAGCTGAGGAAAAGGTATGATGACATCATTCTTCTCTGCAAAGTTAATTTTACTAGGATTTTCACTATAGACTTTGGCGCTGCGCAACGGGCCATTTGGTTGACAGAAAATTGACGGAGCCATCTAAGATCATTTACCACATGTAAATGGAATCTGAATTCAAATGCTGGTACATGAGTGCTATCGTTTCTCAACCTAATGTTTTCCTTGTCATTAAAAAACACTTTATTTTTACATATTTCTTATATGCCATAGCGTATTACATTTTTAAAATATTAGTAGTGTCGAGATGCTTGCTGGGAGGGATAGGAAAAAAAAACATACAGGTCTTAATTTTCATCCTATGAAGCCCTAAGAGAATTTCTCCATATTATTCTCTCAGAGTTGAGGAGGATAAATTACAGGAATGGATTTGACTTTAAATTAGGCTTAGAATTGTTTTCAACTAGTTCAGGGGTTCTTAACAAGGGATCTGTGAGCTTGAATTGAAATTCAAAAAACCATTATTCTTGTGGGAATGTGTTAATGTGGGTGTGATATATTTATTAAATAATACACAGTATAGAGTGGACTTAGTAAGGGGTCTGTGGTTTTCACCTGACTGGCAAAGGGATCTGTGGAACAAAAAAGGTTAAGAACCCCTGAGCTAGTTCAATCTTCCTGACAATTTGTCTATAACAATCTTGTGTTTCCTAAACTTGCTGAATTTTACTTGGAAAACTCTGAAGTCTCCATTATAATGAACTAATCATAGTTGTGTATATATGCATGTATTTGTGTTTGTAGTCTTAGTAGGTAGCTGCTCTAGTCTGCTAGACTGCCAAAAGCAATATACCAGAAATGGATTGGCTTTTACAGTGGGGATTTATTAGCCTACAAGCTTACAGTTCTGAGGCTGTGAAGAGTCTAGTTCAAGGTATCATCAAGATGATACCTTCTTCCTGCAGACTGGTGGTCAGTGGTCCACTTCTGTCACATGGCAAGGCACATGGTGGTATCTGCTGGTTTCTCCCTTCTCTTCCGGGTTTCGTAGCTTCCAGCTTCTTGCTTCCATGGCTTTCTCTGTCTTTGTCTGAATTTCATTCTCTTATAAAGGAATCGGTAAGAGGATTAAAACCTACCCTGAATGAGGTGGGTCACATATTAAGTTAAGATCCTACTCAGGAAAAGATTCTCCTTACAATGGGTCAACACCCATAGGAATGGATTAATTGTAAAAACATACTTTTCTGGGGTACATATGGCTTCAAACCATCACAGTAGCTAAAATTATTTTTATTTTCTACTCTGTAGTACACTATAAAATAAAGGTGTTTGTGTTCTCCCAGGAAGCAACAATTTTATCCATGCATAAGAGCACACAATACAAAGAGTACAAGTGAGCTCACTGTTCAGAATCTTCTTCTCCTCTCCCCTCCCCCGCCCCCCAGTGTCATCACTGTTGACTGCTAAGCCTGCATCGTACCCTTTGGGAAGTGAGGTGAAAATAAGGCAAGGGCCCAAGTTCTAGTCTCCATCAGGAAGAGCCCTAAGGCACCCTTTAGCATTTTGCCCACAGGAAGACCTATGTGTGTTCTACTTTTCTCCATGAAGATAAATGTTCTGTCATACTGTGGCTTCAAACTGAACCAACTGTATTCTTAATATAGAGAACAATAATCCAACTAACTCTGGTGAGATTTTATAACATTGTAAGCATCAGCTAGCATGAGGAATTTCTGCAATAGGGGGCTGGTCTGTTAAATGCGGAACCCTGCTTTATTGCTTTTTCCTCTGTTCATAAGCCTAAGGTGATAGACTAGCACTGTGCTGTTTGTTCCTCTTGGAATTGTCTGCCAAGATTCTTCTTAACACACCTGGCAAGACTACGTCTGTGTTCTCTGGTTTGATGCACAATAAATATATGTAAACTTATTCAGACTATTTAAGTTGGAAATAATTTGACCCACAGAATCTCAGTATTTCAAGTAAATTTTGTGATACCTCTGTTTAATTCAGTGTGCATGCTTGTGTGCCTGTGTATATGTGTGTGAGATGAAATACAAGTGGAAAGGACTGTAAGAAAAGTTTAAAAGTTGGTAATGATTGAGCTCCAGGCCTCTTGATAAGCCATATTCACACATACTACGTCCTTTAATCCTTCTAACAATCCAGCCAGGTAAATATCAACCGTTTGTGCACTGAGAAGAGGGCATTAGGATGACAGGAAGAGTGGGGTTCAAATTCAGACTGCCCTCCTCCTGCTAGTCCAAATGCCCGAGAGTATGTGTCTACCCAGAGGGGAGGCCTTTTGTAATATGCATAAAGTTTCCACATAGCATGTGTTGCCTTGGAAATGATTGTTTTTGCTTTATAAATAGTGAAATTAAAATCAGAAAGACTGAATTATTTTTCAAGAACACATATCCAGGAAAAAAAACAAAGCAAGACCTACATCTAGGTCAATATTTCTCTTAAACCTGCCTCCCCACCTCTACCCCTGAAACCACCACTTATTTTCAACTAACTAGTATTGATTCATTCCCTGGTGTAAGACGTGTTGTGCCATTTAAAATCCAAGGACCCTCTGGATGTGTGTTAGTAATATTAGATCCTTTCCTGAAAGTGAGTTTTAATAGAGAGGTGGAAAGGGCAACTGGAAGAGAATTTTAGGTAATAGGTGGTAAAAAGGTATGAACATTTTAAGAAGCTGGAGACACAGATTTCACCTCCTTTGGAGTATTTGAAAGGAAAACCCAGTATCATGCTTCTGCTAAAATTTCAATGTGGCCTGTTTATCTAACAGGCTGTTCATTGATTACAAGCTATTAGTGACTATTAACCTATGAAACTGTATTTACAATTCACAAATGTATTTGATTTGCCAAGCCTTACTGGGGAAGAACGCTCAGTCAACACTTTCTTTGCCTAAAGGGTGTGATCAAAGAGCCTGAAGCATGACAAATGAATCTTTAGCCTTTAGATTTAAAGTTTACAAAGGATAATAATTCACAGGTTGGCTCAATGATCTTTCTTGCTACTCCACACAACCTCTGAATTCCATTTAGAACTTTGCATGATAGAATATCAAATTAAAATATAATCATTCTATTTCAAATGGTACCCTGTACAATAGTCTCATTTTTTAACTTTCACTAATGTGGTTGTTCTGGCATGGCTATGATCATCATTTACGTATGCTAGGATGTCAGTGCTGTCCAGCCAATAATATTCTCTAATAGCATGTAACAAAAATATGCTCCCTTCCTAGTACCTTGTACTTTTGGTGAATAAGATTAGGGTCAGGGGTATGGGGAGCACAGTATTAGCTGTTGATATAGCAATGTGAGTAAAATAAGTGTTCAATAAAGTTGTCATTTTTTATATTTATAGTGTGTCTCTGTTGTTCTTTTGGTTCCTTTTCCAGTGGGTGGATTTGTTTATACAAGGAAAGGCGGCAGAGGGAAACTGATGTGTATTTGGTTATTTCAGAGAAATACAACTTGGAATTGTGAGTGTTTAATTCTGGAAGACAGCCTTCAGATACCAGTGATGTGGAGCTTTGTCATGCAAAACTATTGATTTTTCCCCCAATTATAAACACTTGCTCTTTCTTGTCAGTTAAGAACTGACACAAGGTTGTTTAGACCTGCTCACCTAGAGTAAGATTGTCTATTTCTCTTGACTGAAATTATTTACTTGGCCTATCAGTTGACACATAGAAGGGAAATTTCCGATTGCCTAGATTTGCAGGACACTATACTCAATATATCTATACATAAAGTTTGGTCATAGTAGTCTTTATAATTCAAGTGATTTTCCAAAAGACTGCATCTGACATTTCACCATGCATGCACACATGCACACACTAACACAAACACACTCACACAATCATACCTACCACCAGCACCAGCGCCAACACCTGTACCACCACCACCACCACCACTAGCACCACCACATCCACCACCACCACCACCACTAGCACCACCACATCCACCACCAG
>JAQZBX010004637.1:30409-59464 GCA_029593785.1 Cabassous unicinctus | reverse complement strand
AAATAAAGATTAATATATATAAAATTGAAAAGAGACAAGCAACCCAGTTTAAAAATAGGCAAATAATTGAACAGACATTATTTTCAAAGAAGAAATAAAAATGGCCAAAAGATAAATAAAACAATGCTCACATTACTAGCTATTAGGTAAATGCAGATTAAAACTACAATGATATATCATTTCACTCCTTACAGACTGGCCATTATTAAAAAGACAGAAAACTACAAGTTCTGGAGAGGATGTGGAGAAAAGGGAATGTTCCTTCACTATTGGGAATACAAAATTGTGGAGCCTCTGTGGAAGTCAGTTTGGCATTTCCTCAAGAAGCTAAATATTGGACTACTATATGATCCAGCAATCCCATTTCTAGGAATATATTCAGAAGAAATGAAAGAAAGGGCAAGATCAAATGTTTGCACTCCAATATTCAGAGTGGCATTATTCACAATTACTATAAAATGGAATCAATCCATGTCCATCAACCAATGAACTGATAACAAAATGTGATGTATACATATGATGTTATATACATTCAGCTGTAAGAAGCATTGAAGACAGGATGCATAGGACAACATGGATGAACCTTGAGGTCATTATGTTGAGTTAAGTAAGCTAGACACAAAAGGACATATACTGTATGTCTTACTAATATGAAGTAAATATGATGAGTAAATTCATGGACTTAAACTATAAATTATAGGTACTAGGAGAGAGAATAAGGGTTGAGAAGAAGGAGTTGACACTAAATGTTTGTAGAATGTAATTAATAAGGTTGACTGTAATTGTGTAGAAATGGATAGAATTGATGGTAACACATTTTAGTGAGTATAACACTGCCAATATACAAATGAAAATGTGGGTGAAAGGGATAGCCTAAGAATGCTACAATATAATCTAGGGACTGTATATCATAGTGATTTCAGTGACGGATAATGGATGATGGATGATGATTTTGATTAATATTACAAATATAAGAATGTTCCTCTATTATGAATTGTTAAGAATATCTAAATACATGGGGAAAATACAACTAATGTAACATATAGACAACAGGTAACAATAATTTTGTAATATTTTTACAAGAAAGGCCAAGAATATATTATAACATTGCTAAGGGTTAAAAATGGGGAAATATAAGGGGTATGGGATTTTCCTTTTGCATTAATTCTGAAATGGAGTTAGTTGTTGACTGCATAATTCTAGATTAAACTGAAAGCTATTGATTGTTCACTTTGGTTGGATTGTACAAAGGAGGATACCATATAACCCAGTGAACCCCATGGTGAATGATGGACTGTGGTTAACTGTACAAATACGAGTCTCATGAACTATAACATATATACAACACTAATACATGTTGTTAATAATAGGGTGATTTGTGGGAAAATACATCAAATATAAGCTATGGACTATAGATCACAGTAATATTATGATGACATTCTTTCATCATTTGTAATGAATGTCACAATAATGTAAGGTGTTGTGGTGGGACAGTGTATGGAAATCTTGTATGATATGCATGATGGTTCTTTAAAAATAGTCAAATTCAAGGCAAAAAAAATAAGGCAATGAAAAGCACATTTACAAGGTGTGTTTCTGGTTTCATACATGCCTTAATAGTGAGGAATTGGAGTACAGGAATGGTTTATTAATTCAGTGGGCCCAGAGTTTTGAGAGGTGTACTGATCACCTGAAAATTGCAGCATTTCTCTTTAGAATTCCATATTCCTTTTTTGTGAAGTTCTTAATCATACTCTCCATTATCCTCAAACAACTGGACTCAACTTTTGTAAGTTCACATTCAATAGTGAGTTAACACACTCTACATTTTACATTGAAAATAAACCCCAGCAATCTGATGAACCTTCTCATTTCCTCAAACTGAACTCTACCAACCTTTTCTTCTTACTCTGGCCATGGCATTTTCATCACTGGAAACCTTCAAAAGCATGTCACTTAAATATTTACATCTTTTTTCTTCCCATTACAAATTATTCCTTTCAGTTTGTTCCTCACAATAGCATTTTTTAAATTTACTGTTGGTGTCCAGAACTATTTAGTGTTGGTATCCAACTAAATTTACAAAAAGCTAATTTTGACCTGGAGATATATATATTCCCCTTTGGGGTGAGCAGATCATAGCAACTCATTCTAACACTAGTTCACTAGCACCATGATTTATTAACTTCACCACACTGGCAATTATTTGCAAAAAGGTTTCTTCCCCTTTATACTGTGAACTTCATGTAGTTAGGAAACTTGCCTACTGTTCACTGCTGTACCCTAGGTGCCTGGATCAGAGAGGTCACTCAACATATATGTGTTGAATTCATCTATGAATTTATCAGAAGAAAATGGAAGAAGGTAAGGCAAGTACACTGTATGTATGTAGTACATTTTGTTTATCCATTCATCTGTTGATGGGCACCTGGATTGATTCTAACTTTTGGCAATACTGAATAATGTCACTATGAACACTGGTGGGGATATATCCAATCATGTCTTTGCTTTCAATTCTTCTGGGAATTTACCCAGCAGTGGAATTGCTGGATCACATGGAAGTTCTATAGTTAATTTTTGAGGAACTGCCAAACTGTCCTCCACAATGGCTGGACCATTCTACATTCCCACAAACAGTGGAAGAAGGTTCCCATTCCTCCACATCCTCTCCAACACATATAGTCTGCTGTTCTTTTAACAGCCACCATTCTAATGGGTGTAAATTGGTATCTCATTGTAGTTTCAATTTGCATTTCCCTAATAGCTAGTGATGTTGAGCATCTTTTCATTTGCTTTTAACCATTTGTATTTCTTCCATGGAGAAGTGTCTTTTCAGGTCATTCACCCATTTTTTAAATGGGTTGGCTGTCTTTTTATTTTTGAGGTATAGGATTTCTTTATATATGCAGGATATTAGGCTCCTATTGGATATATGGTTGCCGAATATTTTCTCCAATTGGGTAAATTGCCTTTCTACTCTCTTGGTAATGTTCTTTGAGGTGCAAAAATTTTAATTTCAAGGAGATCCCATTTATTTATTTTTTCTTTCACTGCTCATGCTTTGGGTAGGAAGTTCCTGAAACCATTTCCTTTTACAAGGTCCAATAGATGCTTCCCTACATAATCTTCCAAGGTCTTTATGGTCTTGGTTCTTATATTTAAATCCTTGATCCATCTTGAGTTGATTTTTTTTTTAAGATTTATTTATTTATTTATTTATTTATACCCCCCTTGCTGCTTGTGTTTTACTGTGTCCATTTGCTGTGTGTTTCTTCCATGTCTGCCTATTTCCCCCTTGCTGTGAAGTCCTGCTGCATCAGCCCACCGCCCCGCGCAGGCCAGCCTTCTCTCACAAGGAGGCCCCGGGAAGCGAACCTGGGTCCTCCCTCATGGTAAATGGGGGCTCTATCGATTGAGCCACACCCACTTCCTGCTGTGAGGTCTTGCTGCATCAGCCTACCGCGCTACACGGGTCGGCCAGCCTGCCCTCACAAGGAGGCCCCGGGAAGCAAACCCGGGGCCTCCCATGTGGTAAACGGGAGCTCTATCCATTGAGCCACACCCGCTTCCCGAGTTGATTTTTGTATAAGGTGTGAGATGTTGTAACTCTCTCATTCTTTTTGATATGGATATCCAGTTCTTCAAGCACCATTTGTTGAAGAGGCCATTCTCTCCCAAATGAGTGTGCTTGGTGGCCTTGTTGAATATCACATGAATGTATATGTGGGGATCTCAATTCAGTTCCATTGGTCAGTATGTCTATCTTTGTGCAAACACCAAGCAGTTTTTGACCACTGTGGCTTCATAGTATGTTTTAAAGTCAGGTAATGTGATACCTCCAATTTCATTTTTCTTTTTCAATAAGTCCATGGCAATTCAGAACCTCTTATCCTTCCAAATAAATTTTGTAGCTAGTTTTTCCAATTCATTAAAAAATGCTGTGTTGATTTTTATTGGGATGGCATTAAATCTGTAGAGTAGTTTGGGTAGGAGAGACATTTTAAAGATATTTAGTCTTCCTATCCATAAACAGGGAATATTCTTCCATTTATTTACATCTTCTTTGATTTCCTTTAACAGTGTTGTGTAGTTTTCTGTATATAAGTCCTTTACATCTTTAGGTAAATTTATTCCTAGGCATTTGATTCTTTTAGTTACTATTGCAAATGATATATGTTTTCTTTATTTCCTCCTCAGATTCCTCATTATTGGTGTACAGAAATGCTATTGATTTTTGAGCATTGATCTTATAGCCTGTGACTTTATTGAACTCATTTATAAGTTCTAGAAGCATTGTTGCAGATTTTTCAGGGCTTTTTATGTATAGGATCAGGTCATATGCAAATAGTGAAAATTTTACTTCTTCCTTTCCAAATTAGATTCCTTTTATATCTTTTTCTTGCCTCAGTGCTATAGCAAGTACTTCTAAGAAAATGTTAAGTAAGAGTAGTGATAGGGGGCATCCTTGTCTTGTTCCATATCTTAGAGGGAAAGCATTTAGGATTTCACCATTGAAGATGATGTTAGCTGTGGGTTTTTCATATATACCCTTTATCATGTTCAGAAAGTTTCCTTCTATTCCTATCTTTTGTAGTATTTTTATCAGGAAAGTGTGCTGTATTTTGTCGAATACTTTTCCTGCATCTATAGAGATGATCATGTGATTTTTTTTCTTTCAATATGTTTATGTGGTATAGTACATTGATTGACTTTCTTATGTTGAACCATCCTTGCATACCTGGTTGAACCTCACTTCATCATGGTCATTTGGCATGTTGTTGAATGCAATTAGTCAGTATCTTGTTGAGGATTTTATCATCTCATTTCATTAGAGAGATTGATGTGTAATTTTTATTTCTTGTGGCATCTTTATTTGGCATCGTTATTAGGGTAATTTTCGCATCATAGAAAGAGTTAGGTGATGTTTCTTCTACTTCTATTTTTATGAAGTGCTTAAGCAGGACTGGTGTTAGTTTTTCCAGAATGTTTGGTAGAATTCACCTGTGAAGCTGTCTGGGTCTGGGCACTTATTTGGGAGGTTTTTTATTACTGTGACTATCTCTTTACTTGTAATTGGACTGTTGAGTTCATCAGTTTCTTCTTTCATCAATGTAGGCTGCTTGTGAGTTTCTAGGAATTTGTCTATTTCCTCTAAACGATCATTCTTGTTGGTATATATAATTTTTCAAAGAATCTTTTTTGTGATACTCTTTATATCTGTGGGGTCAGTGGTGATATCCCCTTCTTCACATCTTATTTCGTGTATTTGTAACTGCTCTCTTTTTTTCTTTGTTAGTCTGGCTAATGGTTTGTCAATTTTATTGATCTTCTTCAAGAGCCAGCTTTTGGTTTTGTTTATTTTTTTCTAGTGCTTTCCTATTTTCTATTTCATTTAGTTCTACTCTATTCTTTGTTATTTCCCTCTTTCTACTTCTTTTGGGGTTAGTTTGTTGGTGTTTTTCCAATTACTCTAGGTGTGCAGTTAGGTCTGCTATTTTAACTCTTTTTGGATATATGCATTTATGGATATGAATTCCTCTTTCAGTACACCTTTGCTGCATCCCATAGGTTTTGATACGTTGTGTTGTCATTTTCATTTGTTTTAAGGTAGTTACTGATTTCTTTTGAGATTTATCTTTGACCCAACATTTGTCTAAGTGTATGTTGTTTAACTTCCATATCTTTGTTCCTAATTTGGTTCTCTGGCACTTACTGATTTCCAATTTCACTCCATTATGTTCAGAGAAATTACATTGCATAATTCAATCTTTCTGAATTCATTGAGATTTTATCTGTGGCCTAGCATGGGATCTATCTTGGAATGTGATCCATGTGCACTCGAGAAGAATGTATATCCTGCTGTATTTGGATGAGTGTTCTGTATGTGTCTAATAGGTCCAGATCCTCTAATGTATTATTCAGAGTCTTTGTTTCTTTATTGATTCTCTGTCAAGATGTTCTATCTAATGGTCACAATGGTGTGTTAAAGTCCCCCACTATAATTGTAGAGACATCTACAATTTCTCCACTTAGTTTTTCCAGTGTTTGCCTTATGTATTTTGAGGCACCCTGGTTAAGTGCAGAAATGTGTATGACTGTTCTTTCTTGTTGAAAGATTACCCCTTTCACTAATATACAGTGTCTGTCTTTGTCTCTTGCAATAGTTTTGAATTTAAAGCCTATTTTGTTGATAGATTGAACAGGGGGTATTTAGTGGCAGTGGAAGTGTTCTGCATGATCTTACAGTGATAGAAACAGTACAAGGAAAATATCAAAATTTATAAAAGTACTATCTAAAATGTAAACCATAGTATAAACCTTTGACCATGTTTAGTAGCTATGTTCACTATTTGTGTATCAATTATAACAAAGGTACTATCCACATATAAAAAGGTATTAATATGGGGGGTAGGAAAAGTGGGAGGATATTGAGTATATGAGCATCTCCTGTATTCTGTGTGTGACTTTTCTGTGACCTAAAATTTCTTTGAAAACAAAATGAAAAATAGTGAGACATTGGGCAATGAGTGGGGGAAGGGACGATGGTACAAACAGGATACCAGATATTGTGGTGATGAAAGGCAAAATGTCAAAAAATAATTCATTTTTGTATTTTTAAAATATCCAAAACTTTTAATTTTATTTTTAGTTTTTTTTTTAAATTTTTATGTATTTTATCTGTTATATTTAAATATATTATTGTTTCACTTTCCTATTTGTGTTAGGCTATTGTAATGACTTTATCTTTGAAGAACCTTTGGATCAGAGATGGATTACAATTGGGATGGGGTAGAATCATTGGTGTGGGGTGTCAAGGATGGGGAATGCACGGGAGGAAGTTCACCTGAGCATACATATAAGGTATGAAAAAATGTTCAAATATTCATGGGACACTTTCACAGTGGTTGGAGACTCACACAATAACCAAGAGAATACTGAATTCCCATCCTGAAGGGCTCTGCCACATTCTCTAAGGGAGCAGCAACAGTCCCCCAAATGAAGGGGCAGTGACTGGTGATGGAGGATGATCCACTGATGGGCCCTTGATATTGACAACTAGGCTTATGAGCCTTTGCTCTAGAAATTGAGTTTTAGCCCGCACTTATGGGGTGCCTAAGGGTGGCTCTTAAGAGCCTCCTTGTTGCTCAAATGTGGCCTCTCTCTAAGCTAAATGCAGCCTATGAATGCATTACCTTCCCCCCAGCATAGGACATGAATCCTGGGAATGAGCCTCCCTGGCACTGAGGGCCTGCTACCAAGAACCAACTAGCAATGCAAATGGAAAAAAAAAACTTGGATAAAAGGGGGGAAATATAAAGACAAATGAGTTTATATGGCTAAGAGACTTCAAAGTGAGTCGGTAGGTCATCCCAGAGGTAACACTTATGCACATCTCAACAGGATCTCATAGATTTCCAAAGTGGATACTACCCCAAATAGTGAAGGTCCTGATGGCTCTGGAGACACCCAGGTACTATGGTCAGAGTGGACAGCTCCAGAGTTTGGTGCCTTGCCCTTGGGCCCTACTTTGGAGTTTGTGCTCCTGAGAGTGACAGAGTTGGACTTAATTATGTCTTCCCTGCACATGGTTCATCTGTCCTTTCTATTTAAACCTACACTTGGTGCTGGAGTTTGTAGGTGTACATCCACAAACTTGAGTCTTTGGTCTGTCCATGTGCCAGCTGGGCCCAGAACCTTGGTAGAGTTGCAACACCTACTCTACAGCTCATTGGACACACCCAGGAGAATTGGTGGGGAGATGATGTTGGACAACAACTGTCCCAGGGAACAGAGAGAGTCTGCAGCTGCAGGCAAGATAGTTCCATCTATCTTCCCCATCTGATATAAGCCCCCTCTCAATTGGAGGTGGAGTGGATGTCACCATCAGAGAATCCTTGGGATTGGGGAAAGAACTATGGACTAGAATGGACTTACTGGTATTCTACTATAGATATACTGTGATTTGAGCAATGGAAGAAATTACAACACTAATGTGGAGACAGTGTCCACTGGAGGCTCTGAAGACAGGGAGATGGAAAAACAGTTGTAATACATGGGCTTTTTTGGGATTTGGGAATCATCTTGAGTGACACTGCAATGACAGATATAGGCCATTTTATATCATCACACAACATGCAGAACTGTGGGGGAGAGAGTGTAGACTACAATGTGAACTATGATCCATGCTTTATGGCAAAGCCCCAAGATGCATTTATCAATTGCAATGAATATCCCACACTAATGAAGGATGCTCATGTGGGAGGGTGTGGGAGTTGGGGGGAGTTGGTCATATGGGAATCCCTATATCTTTTGTGTAATATTTATGCAATCTAAGTGTCTTTTAAAAGAAATAAAATTAAAAATTAAAAAATAAAGATGACTTGACTGTGTGGCAGTTTGATACAGTTATGAATTCCAAAAATAAATATTGGATAATGCTTGTAAACTGGTCTGTTCAACTGGGCATGATTAAGTTATGCTTAGGGCCTTGACTGGGTCACATCAGTAGGGCATTGAGCCCTGCCCATTGGTGGATGGGGATTCAAAGATAAAAGACATGTCAAAGGATAGAGTTGGAGTTTTGAGTTGGAGTTCTGATGTGGAGTCTTGAGCTGGAGCCCCAGGAAGTAAGCAGACAGAGGAGCTTGGGCATGAGGAAGGAGAGTAGGCCCCAGGAATAGATGAGCCATTCACCTGACAGTTCACAGCTGGCCTTGTGGAGAGAGGCAAAGCCTAGAGACCCTCATAGTCTACAGCTGACCTTGCAGAGGAACTAGAGTAGCTGAGCCTGGAGAGAAAAGGAGCCCCAGGAAGAGAGGAAACCAAGAAGACTGAATCCTGGCAAATGTCAGCAGCTATTTTGCTCCAACATGTGGCAACAGATGTTGGTGAAGGAAGAAATCTATGCTTTATGGCCTGGTAACTGTAAGCTTATACCCCAAATAAATACCCTTTATAAAGACCAACAGATATCTGGTATTTTGCATCAGTACTGCTTTGACTGACTAATATGGCCTGTTTAAAAAAAAAAAAAAGGTAAGGCAGGGGACATCTAAGAATTTTCTTTGTCTGACCCCTCATTCAAACACAGGAAAAATAGCAAAACGGTGGCAGAACACTGGAACTGACATGGACTTACGGAAAAACAAACAAACGAACAAACAAACAAAAAAAAAACAGATAATGCCCAAAGATGAACATAAAGAAAAAGTTTACCTTGTTACAAAAATGTACAAAAGTACTATTCTTAAAGCATAAATGTGGTTTCTAGGTACCCTTGGCTTGCAACATCTGCTCAAATGCAGGATTTGATTCCCCAAACCCACTCATTACCCATCAGCAATTTAACACCTAAAATATTTCTCTGCAATAAATGCTTTTCATCATTAGTCTAAATATCAATTGCTATGAAAAGTCTCAAAGTGAAGCAAACATGAAAGATAAAATACAGCTTATGCTGTGAGAACAAGGAAATGAGATACTTTGTTCCCCACCCTCAACCTTACTTGTTACGAACCTGCTGTTTTTTAACAGCACACTAAATGAATGATTTATATAATTTTTTCATATTAAATTTTTTAAATTTAAAATAGTACACTAATTAGACATTTTTTAAAAACTCATGTTTCTAGAACATGACACACATAAATATTGCCATATATATTTTTTAAGATATCAAATCTGATACATATTAATAAAGCATAAATCTACCCAAAGTGTACAGTCAATGGTATTTGGTATAATTACATAGTTGTGTATTCATCACTGCCATCATTATTAGAGCATTTTCATTATCCCAATAATAGAAAAAACCCTAATCACCTCAATTTCTCTACACTTCCACTGCCATCTCTCACATTTATTTGTATTTATATTTTCTAAAAAAGGTTTATATATGCATTATTACCTATATTCATAGTTTACATGAGGTTTTCCATCCCATGTTACATTTTTTAGCATTCCTTCTAGTAATATACATGTTCTTAGACTTTCCCTTTCACTCACTGGCACACCAGTGTAATATTTCTGCTAGTTAAAAACACTATTATGTGCTTTCACCATTTTCTAATCATTTTCAAAGACAGACATCCTTTCTGCCAATTCTGCACTGATCACCCTCAGATTTCCACTCTCTATTTCATTCTATTTCCTGGTGACCAATATTCTAGTTTTTGACTCCATGAGTTTACACAATATATTTAGCTCATAAGAGCACACTCATATGGTATTGATAGACATCTGCATTGTTTCCATCTTTTCAGAATTTTGACTATCACCACTGTAAACGTCAGTGTGCAGACGTCTATTTGCATCACTGCTCTCAGGTCTTCTGTAGATGTACCTAGTAGTGGTTTTGCCGGGTCCCATGGCAAGTCTATATTAAACTTCCTTAGGAACTGCCAAACAGTTCTCCACATTGACAGTATCATTCTACATCCCAACAATAGAGAATAAGGGTTCCTATCTCTCCACATCCTCTCTAACACTTATAGTTTCTCTGACTTTTTAATAGTGACCATTCTAATAGGTGTGAAATATCTCATCATAGTTTTGATTTGCATTTCCCTAATCTCTAGTGATGCTGAACATTTTTCCATGAGTTTTCCACCATTTTTTATTTCTTCTTTGGACAGCTGTCTATTCAAGTCTTTTGCCCATTTTTAATAGGGAAGTTTCTCTTTTTATTGTTGAGTTGTAAAATCCCTTTACATATCATGGAAATTAAACCCTTATTAGATAAGTGATTTCAAAGTATTTTCCCCATTGAGTTGGCTCTTTTCACCCTTTTGAAAAAGTCCTCTGAGGTGCAAAAGCATTTAATTTTGAGGGGGTCCCATTTATCTAATTCTTTTCTTGCTCATGCTTTGCATGTAAGGTCAAAGAAACCACTAGCTACCACAATATCTTGAAGATATTTTCCTACATTTCCATCTAGGAGTTTATGGTTGTTGCTTTTATATTTAGGTCTTTGATTCATTTTGAGATAATTTTTATAGAAGGTATGAGATATGGGTCTTCTTTCTTTCCTTTGGACATGGCTATCCAGTTCTCCCTGCATCATTTGTTGAATAGACTGTTCTGGCCCAGCTGGGTGGACTTGACAACCTTATCAAAAATTAGTTGACTGTAGATGTGAGGGTCTATTTCTGAGTTCTAGATTTGGTCCCACTGGTCAATATGTCTGTCTGTATTCCAGTACCATGCTGTTTTTACTTTTGTAGCTAAGTAAGATGCTTTAAAGTCAGGAAGTGAGAGTCCTCCAACTTCATTATTCTTTTATAAGATACTGTTTGGTATATGGGGACCCTTACTTTTCCAAATAAAATTGATAATTGGATTTTCCATTTAGCAAAAAAAGACTATTGGGATGTTTATTGGGATTGTGATGAATCTGTGAATCAGTTTGGGTAGAATTGGCATCTTAAATGTATTCAGGGGAAGCGGGTGTGGCTCAATGGATAGAGCTCCCGTTTACCATATGGGAGGCCCCAGGTTCGCTTCCCGGGGCCTCCTTGTGAGGGCAGGCCGGCCAGCCCGTGCGGCGCGGTAGGCTGATGCAGCAAGACCTCACAGCAGGAAGTGGGTGTGGCTAAATCAATAGAGCCCCCATTAACCATGCAGGAGGCCCCGGGTTCACTTCCCAGGGCCTCCTTGTGAGAGCAGGCCAGCCTGCACGGCATGGTGGGCTGATGCTGCAGGACCTCACAGCAAGGGGGAGATAAGCAGACATGGAAGAAACACCCAGCAAATGGACACAGTAAAACACAAGCAACAAGGGGGGGGGGATACATAAATAAATACATAAACCTTTAAAAATAAATAAATAAATAAATAAAATAAATGTATTCAGTCTTCCAGTCAATGAACAAAGAATGTCCTTCCATCTATTTAAGTATTCTTCAGTTTCCTTTGACAATGCTTTATAATTTTCTGAATACAGGTCCTTTATATCTTTGGTTAAATTTCATCCTAAATATGTGATTCTTTTGGTTACTATTATAAATGGAATTTTCCTCCTGATTTACTCAGGATGGTCAACAGTAGTGTATAGAAACGCTATTGATTATTGTGTATTAAAGTTATATCCCACCACTTTGCTGAACTTCATCTATTACTTCTAGAAGCTATGTTGTGGATTTTTCAGGATTTTCTAGATATAGGATCATATCAGGGAATAAAGTTTTATTTCTTCCTTTCCTATTTGGGTGCCTTTTATTTCTTTATCTAGCCTAATTCCTCCAGCTAGAAATTCTAGCACAATTTGAATAACAATGGGGACAATGGACATCCTTGTCTTATTCCTGATCTCAGTGGAAAAGCTTTCAGTCATTCACCACTGAATACAATGTTAGCTGTAAATTTTTCATATATGCACTTTACCATACTGAGAACGCTTTCTTCTATTCCTGTATTTTCAGTGTTTTTATCAAGAAAGGATGCTGTATTTTGACAAATTCCTTTTCTGTACCAATTGAGAGGATCATATGATTTTTCTTATTTATCAATGTAGTTTATTAAATGAATTGATTTTCTTGTGTTGAACGACACTTGCATATCTGGGATAAAACCCACTTGATCATGTTGTATAATTCTTTTAATGTGTTTTTGGATTTGGTTTGCAAGTATTTTGTTGAGGATTTTTGCATCTATATTCATTAGAGAAATTGGTCTGTATTTTTCATTTTTTTTCATAATATCTTTATCTGGTTTTGATATTAGGGTGATGGCTTCATAGAATGAGTTTGGTAGCTTCTTTCCTGCTCAATTTCTTGGAAGACCTTGAGAAACATTGGTATTAGATTATCTTTCAATGATTGGTAGAATTCACCTCTGAAGGCATCTGGTCATGGGCTCTTCATCCTGGGGAGGTTTCTGATGATTGTTTCAAACTCTTGTGGTTGGTTTGTTAAGGTCTTCTGTTTCTTCTAGTGTCTCTGCTGGTTGTTCATGTGTTTCCAGGAATTTGTCCATCTCGTCTAAATTTTCTACTTTTTTGGTGTGACGTTATTCATATTATTCTCTTAGGACCTATCTTATTTCTGCGGGGTCAGTGATATTTCCCCACAATTTTATTACTTTGTGTGTTCTCTTTTTTTCTTTGTTAGTCTAGCTAAGGGTTTGTTAATTTAGTTAGCTTTTCAAAGAACTGACTTTTGATTTTGATTTTCTATATTATTTTTATGTCCTTGATTTCATTTATTTCTGCTCTGACCTTTAATATTTCTTTCTTTCAGCTTGATTTGGGATTAGCTTGTCTGTTCTTCTTCTAATTCTTCAAGGTGTGGAGTTAGATCTTCAATTTAGCTCTTCTTTTTTAATGTAAGCATAGATGGCTATAAACTTCCCTCTCAGCACTGTCTTTGCAGTGTCCCATAGGTTCTGATATGTTGTGTTCTCATTTTCATTCATTGCAAGATATTTACTGAATTCTCTTGCAATTTCTTCTTTGACACACGATTATTTAAGACTATGTTTTATAATCTCCATGTAGTTTTGAATTTTCCCCTTTTCCATCCATTATTGATTTCCAGCTTCATTCTGTTATGATCAGAGAAGTGTTTTGTATAATTTCAATCTTTTTTAATTTACTGAGGCCTGTCATGTGACACAACATATGATATACACTGGAGAAGTATCCATGAGTGCATGAAAATAATGTATATCCTGCTGTTTTGGGGTATAATGCTCTATAAATGTCTGTTAGGTGTAGTTCATGTATCATATTATTCAAGTAATGCTTCTTTTTTTCCCACTCTGTTTCTTTACTTATCCTCTTTCCAGATGTTCTATCCAATACTGAAAGTGGTGTATTGAAGTCTCCAACTATTATTGTAGAGACATCTATTTCTCCCTTCAGTTTTGCCAGTGTTTGCTTCATGTGTTTTAAGGCATGCAGATTAGTTATTTCTTCTAGGTGAATTGTCCCTTTTATAAATATATAATGATCTTCTTCACCCCTTAGAACACTTTTGCATTTAAAATCTATTTTGTCCAATATTAGTATTGTTACTCCAGTTCTTTTTTTGGTTACTATTTGTGTGGAGTATCTTTTTCCAATCTTTTGCTTTCAATCTGGTTGTGTCTTTATGGCTGAGGTGAGTGTATTGAGGCAGCATATAAATGGCTCATATTTTTTTTATCCATTCTGTCAGTCTATGCCTTTTGAGTGGGAAGTTCAAGCCATTAACATTCAATATTATTAACTGTAAAGGCATTAATTATTTCATCCATTTTGACCGTTGGCTTTCCATTGTCAAATCTTACTATTATCTTTTTACCCTTTAATTTACTTTTCCTAATAATCTTCATTTCTACACTTTTCTCCAAGTCTCTTGCCCTTGTTTTTCCTTTCAAGCTGCAGCACTCACTTTTGTATCTCTTCTAATTCTGGTGTTTTGGTAACATACTTTCTCAGTTTTGTTTCTCTGTGAAGACTTTTAACTCACCCTAAGTTTTGAAGGATAGTTTTGCCACATACATAATTTGTAGCTAGTAGGTTTTCTCTTTCAGTACCTTCAATACAGCATACCATTTTCTTCTTGCCTCCATGGTTTCTGATGAGAGGTCAGCCCTTAATCTTGTTGAGGTTCCCTTGTATGTGAAACTTGCTTTTTTCTTGCTGCTTCCAGAATCCTCTCTTTATCTCTGATATTTGTCATTCTGAATAGTAGCTGTGTCCAAGTAGGTCTATTCAGATTTATTCTGTTTGGGGTGCACTGTCTTTTTTGGATATTGATATTTATGTCTTCCGTAAGGATTGGGAAGTTTTTGGTCATTTAATTTCTCAAATATTCTTTCTGACCCTTATCCATTCTCTTCTCCTTCTGGGACACCGATAGCATGTATATTTGTGTGTTTCCCATTGCTGTTTAATTCCCTGAGACCTGTTCCATTTTTGCCATTCTTTTCTCTTTCTGTTCCCATCTCTCCTAGGTCAGATGTTCTACCCTTGAAATCACTAATTCTGAATTCAAGCAATTCAAATCTGCTCTTATGTGCCTCTGAGGTATTTTAATCTCATCCATCATGTCCTTCATTCCCAAAAGCTCTGTTACATTTCATTGTGGGCTTTAAAATTATTCTTTATACCTACCCAGTGTTTTCTGTATCTCTTTAATCATATTTTCCTTTAACTCCTTGAATTGATTTAGGAGAATTGTGTCATTATCATTGATTAGTTGTCATAAACCCTTTATTTCCTCAGGATATTTGATTTGTTCCTTTGTCCTGGCCACCTCTTCCTGTTTCCTAATATGGTTTGGAATTTTTTGCTAATGTCTAGGCATCTGAATATGATGGTGAATTTATTTTGATGGTCAATTCTTTCTCTTGTCTAGTGGTTTTTTTTTTTTTCACAGCCCTTCTTTGACTTTTGGTTCAACTATTTTAAGTCTTTAAAATTACCCAGCTTAAGTTATCAAAATTGGGTCAGGGACTAACTAAAGGGGCACAGATTTTTGCCAAGGGATGGAACTAAAGAGAGACCTAAAACAAATTTTTCTTCTTGCCATTTTCAGTCTGGTCAGCAGATGGTTCTCACTTGTGAAACTTTCTACTGAGGTCTTTCTTTCAACCTCCCTTTCCAGTGTGTCTGATCTGGCCAGAGCCTAGATTCAAAGCTGGATTTGCTGGCTGAATTCATTGAAGAGAAGTCCTCAAACTCAACCTCCCTCTTCCCCTGTAACAGTTGAAAGGGAGGAATATGTTTGTTTCCCTCTCAGTTAGCTGGAGTGAGCCAGGGGTTTTATCCAGTCTTCATGTCTTGAAAGAAGGTAATGGGAGCCCTTTCTCGTCTCTGTGAGGGTTTAGTAACACACATTTGCTTTTTCAGGTTCTTTGTCTCTGCCCACTGCTCTCCTGGAGTTGTGCAGCACTGTCCTGGTCTGCTGACCCCCAAAGCAGATCTCTCACACAGCTTTTGGCCCTTTCTCTGTTGTTATTGTGAGAGAGATGAGCCCTGCCTGCATACTCCAATTCCACCTTCCCAGAATCTGTCTGATTTATATTATATTTAATCCTTCTTAAAAATCTGTAAAGTAGTGATCAATATTCCCATTCTAAATTTATGAAAAATGGAAACTCAGGAAAATAACTGGCTATCTTAGCAAGTTTTAGAAGAATTTGGGCCAAGGCCTGATGACAGCCTCCCCAAACTCCACTCTCTCTAATACACTCCACCACTGTCAGGGGTGCAGTCCAGTCAGAGAAATCCTCTAAAGCCAGAGAGAGAGTCCAACTCCCCATAAAACATTTGGGACATCATTCACCACCTCCTCCTCTTTTCTTCCCAACTCACACCAATTCAAACACCAGCTACACATTGTTCCTACTTGGAAGAGTGCTAAGAAAATCCAACAGGAAAAGTTTATTATAACATTTCACCCTCACTGTGGTTTCATAATCAGGATAGTTCAAAGAAAAATCAGGAGACTTTATTTTTATGTTTTAAAACATACACTAAAAGGATAATATTTTTAAGAATAACTAATTTTATTGTCATTTTTGATAATTACCTTTTTTGGATATAAATTCTATGCTTTTTTTTTAAAAAGAGAGAAAAGGATTTTTTTCTTCTTCTCAGATATCAGCTTTTGTTTATTTTGTTGTCATTTTTGATAATTACCTTTGTTGGTTATAAATTCTATGCTTTTAAAAAAAGGAATAAATGTATTCTCAGGTAGAAGTGGAGAACAGTTTCCTCTTCCATTTCTCCTCTTTCCTCTTAGTGTGGTAGACACTGTCTATGTCAAAAGGACCTCTGAGTAGACAAAGACTTTCCCTTTCCTTTTCTTTGAAGTCATCATCTAGCTTGGTTCCTGCAGCTCCTCCAACGTTCTCACTCACTTACTATAGCAAATAGTGAAAAAAGAGAATTATTGTAAATAAGATTTCTTTTTAACAGCCATGTTAAAAATTCCAAGCACTTTCACACTTTTTTTAGACCAAAAACTTGCACATAAATACAAAGAACAGACTTAATCGTGAGTCAATCCAATTCATTGTCTCCTTTCTAACAGTTTAATCTCCCCTCTAGAATATATTTTTTTCTATCAATAGGCTAAAAATGGAATATTCAGCAAGTTATGAAATGTGGTATTTTATTCACAGCCATGGGTAAAGAAATGCTATCTTAATTAGAATCATTCTATATTCATCTACCATATTAATTTTCATACAATTACTAAGAGTGTTAAAGAAATATATTCTTCCCATTAATCCTGGTTATAACTAAACATATATGTATATCAGTTTATATGTATTTGTACATATACATGTATATGAACACATGCACATTTGGGCAAACGTGTGACACATATAATAGAAGGTAAATATGCTTTTCCAAAGTGCTTTTTTTGAAAAATTATTATTTTTTAAAAGATACTTAGATTACATAAATGTTACACAAAAAACATAGGGATTCCCATATGCCGCACTCCCCACACCTCCCACACCCTCCCACATAAACAACATTCTTCATTAGTATGGCACATTCATTGCAATTGATAAACTCAATCTGGGGCATGCATTGCCACTGAGCATGGACCATAGTTCACATTGTAGTTTACACTGTGTCCCACACAATTCTACAGGTTATGGGAAGATATATAATGGCCTATATCTGCCAGTGCAATGTCATTCATGATGATTCCCAAATCCCAAAAAATCCCCTGTATTACAATTGTTTATCCCTCTCCCTGTCCCCAGAGCCTCCAGTGGTCACTGCCTCCAAATCCATGTTACAATTTCTTCCATTGCTAGAATCACAATAAGTTTATAGTAAAATACCAGTAAGTCCATTCTAGTCCATAGTTCATTCCCCAATCCCAAGGATTCTGGAATGTTGATGCACACTCCACCTCTAATTGACAGACAGCTTTGATCCCTTACACCCAATGGATGGGACTCTCTTGCTTGCAGTTGTATGCTCCCTCATTTCCTTGTTATGGTGGTTGTCAATCCTCACCTCCTTGTTAGTTGTCCTAGGTGAGTCTAATGAACTGGAGAGTAGGTACTGCAACTCTGCTGAGGTTCAGGGACCAGCCAGCACATGGACAGCCAAAAGATTCAAATCTCTTGGATGTAAACCTTCCAACTCAGGTACCAAGTATAGGTTCAAAAAGAAGGGAGAGATGAGCCATATATAGGGAACACATAACTGAGTCCACCTCTATCACTCTCAGAAGCACAAACTCCAAAGTAGGGCCCACTGGCAAGGCACCAAACTCCAGAGCTATCTGTGCTGACCATAGGAACTGGGTGTCCCCAGCGCCCTCAGGAGACCCACTATTTGGGGTAGTATCCTCTTTGGCAGTGTATGAGGTACTGTTGAGATGTGCATGAGCATTACCTCTTGGATGATCTCCCGACTCACTTTGAGGTATCTTAGACATATAAACTCATTTGTCTTTACCTTTTTCCCTTTTTATTTGAGGTCTTTTTCCAGTTGTATTGCTAGATGGTGGTTGGCAGTAATCCCTTGGTGCCAGCAAAGCTTATCCCCAGGAGTCATGTCCCACACTGCGGGGAATGTAATGCATTTATATACTGACTTTGGCTTAGAGAGAGGCCACATTTGTGTGAAAAGGAGGCTCTCAGGAGGCAACTCTTAGGCCCCCACAACACTATGCTAAGTTTCAATTTCAAGAGCAAAGGCTCACAAGCATCATCATCAATATCAAGGGCCCATCAATGGACCATCCTCCTTCACCAGTCATTTCCCCTGCACTTGGGGGACTGTTGCTGCTCCAGTAGAGAACATGGCAGTGCTCTCCACGATGGGAATTCAATAGTCTCTTGGCTATTGTGTGACCACCCACTGTGACAATGTCTCATGAACATATGAACACATTTATATACCTTAAATGTATGTCCAGGTGAACTTCCTCCCATGTATCCCCCATCACTGACACCCCACACCAACAATCCTCCCCTGCCCCAGTTGCAACCCTTCTGTGATCCACAGCTTCTTCAAAAATGAAGCCAATAAAATAGCCAAATACAATTCATAGGAAAATTAAATAATAATGATAGGTTTGAATATAAGAAATAAAATACATAATAATTTCAAAAACTAAATAAAACATACTATTAAAAATAGGATATGAAAAAATAATAAAAAATATTTAAAACAATTTTTTTACATTTTCCCTTTCATCACTGTACAATCTGTTGTCCTGTATGTACAGTGACATATTCTTCCATTTATTCTCCAGTCTTTTACTTTTTTTTGTTTTCAAAGAATTTCTAGGTCACAGTAAAGTCACAAATAGAAAATAGGGGACTCCCAAATATCCAACATCCTCCCCCTTTTCACCCTTCCCATATTAATACCTTTTTATATGTGGATGGAATATTTGTTACAACTGATATATATATAGTGAAACATAGCTACTAATCATGGTAATTATTTTACTTTATGGTTTACATTTTAGACAGTATACTTTTATAAATTTTGATGATATTTATTATGGCCTCTGTCCATCATTGCAAGATCATATAGAAATCTTCTGTTGCCCACTAAATATCCCCTGTTCCATCTATGCTATTCCTCCCTCTGCTCCCCTCAGGGCCCACAGCGACCACCTGGCTTCATTCCTTGGATGACACGATTCATACTTACAACAACACTGAGGTCATGACACACTGGTGGTCTTCCCATATTAAGAACTACCCGTGCTCTCGAGAGACTCCTGCCCCTCTGAGATCATATTGATCCTCCCCAGGATGGAAGTCCAACTCCTTCCCTCTCAATATGTGGGTCTCCTCCCACTGATACAACACATAGGACAAAATGATCACTCACACACTCCTGAGAAGCCTGCCCCAGGTGTGCCCTGTCCCAAATGTCCCCCAATCCAGCACCCTAAACTAGTAATCCTTCCTTGTCATATTGCCATAAGAGTGTTCCCAACTTTGTACTTTCAACCACATACCCGCCAATCTCCAGTGTTCACCTGGTCTTCCCCCAACCCTCCTCCCAGTTCCATGGACCATCGAACCCACCCTCACCACTTTACCCAGCTGTCAAACATGTACCACCCACCTGGATACTTTCACTACACTCCTGTCATATCCCTTCAATGCCCAACTGCCCACTTCCACTTTATCATAGATTACACCCTTATGGACATTGGCTTACAAGCTTCTCCCTCTATATTTCTTGTAAACCTATCTTCCAGACAATAGCTCTCTGAGTCTGCTCTATTTGCTTAATTCATATCAGTGAGGTCATGTAATATTTGTCCTTAATTGCCTGGCTTACTTCACTCAATATAAGGTCCTCAAGATTCATCCATGCTATTCCTGGCTGTTAGCATTGCATTCCTTCTTAAAGATGAGTAATGTTCCATTGTATGTATGTACCACATTTTGTTTATCCATTCATCTGTTGATGGGCATTTGGATTGATTGCAACTTTTGGCATTAGTGAATAATGCCTCTGTGAACATTAGTGTGCATATATCTGTTTGTGACCTTGTTTTCAATTCTTCTGGGGCATATACCCAGCATTGGAATTGCTGGATCATATGATAGTTCTACAGTTAGGCTTTTGAGGACCTGTGACACTGTCCTCCACAATGGCTGGAACAGTCTACATTCCCTCCAGCAGGGGATGAGCCTTCCCATTCCTCAACATGATTTGCATTTCCCTAATAGTTCATGATGTCAAGTAGGTTTTCATGTGCTTTTTAGCCATTTGTGTTTCTCCTTGGAAAAGTGTCTTTTCAAGTCACTTGCCCATTTTTTAAATGGGTTGTTTGTCTTTATATTTTTGAGGTGTAGGATTTCTTTATATCTGCAGGATATTAGGCCCCTATCAGATACATGGTTGCCAAATATTTTCTCCCATTATGTAGGTTGCCTTTTTACTTTCTTGATAACCTTCTTTGAACTGCAAAACTTTTTAATTTTGAGGAAATCCCATTTAACTACTTTTTCTTTCACTGCTTATGCTTTGGGTGTGAATTCATGAAGCCATTTCCCATCACAAGGTCATGTAGAGGCTTCCCTAAACTATCTTTCAAAGTCTTTATGGTTTTGGCTCTTATATTTAGATCTTTGATCCATCTTGAGTTAATTTCTGTATAAGGTGTAAGATGATGTTCCTCTCTCATTTTTGGATATGGATATCAAGTTCTCCAAGCATCATTTGTTGAAGAAGCCATTCTCTCCCAGTTGAGTGGGCTTGGTGACCTTGATGAGTATCAGATGTCTGTATAAGTGATGATCTATATGAGAACTCTCAATTCAGTTCCCTTGTTTGGTATGTCTATCCTTGTGCCAATACCATGCAGTTTTGACAAGTGTAGCTTTGTAGTATGTTTTAAAGTTGGGTAGTTTGATTCCTTGAGTCTCTTGCCCTACAAGAAAATTTCATAGTTTTCCATTCAGTAAAAAATGCTATGCGGATTTTTATTGGGATTGCATTAAATCTGTAGGTTAGCTTGGTAGCATAGATGTCTTAATGATGTCTTGCTATCCATGAACAGGAAATATTCTTCCATTTATTTAAATCTTCTTTGATTTCCTTTAACATTTTATAGTTTTCTGTATATAAGTCATTTACATCTTTAAATTTATTCCTAGGTGTTTGATTGTTGTATTTACTATTGTAAATGCTATTTTTTTTTCATTTACTCCTCAGACTGCTCATTATTAGTGTACAGAAATGCTGATTTTTGCACATTGATCTTATAACTTGTGATTTTACTGAAGTAATTTATAAGTTCTAGAAGCTTTGTTGTTGATTTCTCAGGGCTTTCTATGTATAGGATCATGTCATCTGCAAATAGTGAAATTCTGACTTCTTCCTTTCCAATTTGGATGCTTTTTATATCTTTTTCTTGCCTCAGTGCTCAAGCAAGTACTTCTAACACAATGTTAAATAGGAGTGGTGATACCAGGTATCCTTGTCTTGTTCTCAAACTTAGAGGGAAAGCTTTTAGGATTTCACCATTGAAGATGTTAGCTGTGGGTTTTTCATATATACTATTTATTATGTTCAGAAAGTTTCCTTCTCTTCCTTTCTTTTGCAGTGTTTTAATCAGGAAACAGTGCTGTATTTTCTCAAATGCATTTTCCGCATCTGTAGAGATGATCATGTGATTTTTTCTTTTGATCTGTTTCTGTGGTTTATTACATTGATGGATTTTCTTATGTTGAACCATCCTTGCATATCCAGGATGAAATCAACTTGGTCATGGTGTAGAATTCATTTATGTGTTGTTGAATATGATTAGCAATTATTTTGTTGAGGACTTTAGCATCTAGATTCATTAGAGAGATTGGTCTATAGTTTTCCTTTCTTGCAGCATCTTTGGATTTGGTATTAGGGTTTGATATTAGGGTTATGTTGGCAGTATAGAATGCCATTATAGAATTATAGGTATTATATAAATATATTATATGGCATTATAGAATTATAGAATGCATTAGGCAATGTTCTTAAGTGAGAATTTCCCATAGAATATGTGCTAATTACTTATATACATCCCTCAGAGGAAGTTTGTAGGATTTATTATAGAGCTATCATATCATTCTCTCTCTGGAAAGTTAGTTCATAATTGTAATCTATAATTTCACTTACAAGTGATCCTATCTTGCCTTCTAGAAAAAAATATTTTAAAGGTATGTGCCATGCACAGGATAAAAGAAATCATGCTTGTTTTCTATGTTTTGTTTTGTTTTCTGGATGCACTGGGACCCAAACCTTGGACCTCCCATGTGGTAGCAGGCACTCAATTACTTGAGCCACATCCACTCCCCCAATCAAGTTTGCTAATACATCAGTGTAACCCAAATCCTTCCCATAGAATCCACTCAGTGGGGCTGCTGAGGGCTATGGAGCCATCCAGACACTACAGACAGGGCAGACAGCTCAGGAGTTTGGTGCCCTGCCATTGAGCCCTACTTTGGAATTTATGTCCCTCAGTGTGTCAGAGTTGGACTCATTTCTGGTTTCCCTACACATGGCTCTTCTCTCCCTTCTATTTGAATGTATAGTTAGTACTAGAGTTAGTGCTTGAGCATGCAAGAGACTTAAATATTTGGGCTGTCCATGTGCCAGCTGAGCCCTGAATCTCAAGAGAGTTGCAACACCAATCTCCAATTCATTGGACTCACCCAGGACAACTAACAAGGAGATCATGATGGACAACAACCAACCCAAAGAACAGAAAGAGTCTGCATTATAGCCCCATCCTGCTGCCCCATGGGATCTAAGCCCCCTCTCAATTAAAGGTGGAATGGGCAACACCATCCCAGAATCCTCAGTAGTGGGGAATGAATGAAGGACCAGAGTAGACTTATTTGTATTCTACTATAAACTTACCCTGATTCTATCAATGGAAACACTTATATCATTGATGTGGATGCAGTGGCCACTAGAGGTTCTGAGGGGAGGGAGTGGGAAAAGCAGGTATAATAGGGGGCATTTTTGGGACTTGGGAATTGTCCTGAATGACACTGCAATGACAGATACAGGTAATTATATGTCTGGCTATAATTTACAAAATTGTGTGGGCGAGAGTTAAACTACAATGTAAACTATAATCCCTGCTTAGTGGCAATGCTCTAAAATGTGTTCATCAATTGTAACAAATGTACTACACTAATGAAAGATGTTGATAATGAGGGAAAATGTGCAAGGGGTAGGGAGCAGGACATATGGGAATCCCCTATATTTTTTTGTAACATTTACATAATATAAGTATCTTTTTTAAAATTTAAAATATAATTTTTAAAAATTCATCAAATTACACACTTGCAAAAAATGAACTTTAATGTATACCAATTCCATGTCAATAAAGCTGTTTTGTTTTGTTTTTTAAAAGATAACTCCATCCTTTGTGAATTGTGTGACTAAAGGTGAGTACATGACCTCTCTGGAATTCCTTTTATTTGTAAATGACACTAATAATA
Organism: Cabassous unicinctus; assembly: GCA_029593785.1. Taxonomy (NCBI): domain Eukaryota; kingdom Metazoa; phylum Chordata; class Mammalia; order Cingulata; family Chlamyphoridae; genus Cabassous; species Cabassous unicinctus. Next base: position 35,542 of record JAQZBX010004637.1, on the reverse strand, counting down.
AAGGTTATTTTAAGAATTAAATGACATTATTATAAAATATTTTGTAAATTGTTAAAAGCTATCTGTACACAATAATTATGGTTGACATGAAAAAATATATTCACATTAGTTTTTAATATAAAAGAGAATGTGACAGCTATGGATATTTGTATTCAAAAGTGTATCTGAGGGAGCTGAGGTGGCTCAAGCGATTGAGCACCTCTTTCCCACATTGGAGGTCCCAGGATCAATTCCCATTGCCTCCTAAACAGAAGACAAGTAGACACAGAGAGCACACAGAGAATGGACACAGACAGCAGACAGTGAGCGCAAAACAACAGGGGTGGGGGGAAATAAATAAATAAAATAAATCTTTGAAAAAAAAAGTTTGGCTAGCAAAAGTGTATCTGTCTTTCCCACTTTCTCATTAGGCTTTAATATTGGATCCCCAAAACCTTCAACTGTTTCTTGCATATAGCATAATTTCCAGACCCTTCATTCTGATACTTATCCTTCTTGGGGCAGTCTCTATTTTATCCAACTCCCTCTCTTAGCCAATTTTTTTCTTCTTACAGCAATGGGCTTGTAAAGAAATAACTTTAATTTACTTTAAATTCTGTACTAAAGATAATAAGTTTTAAGATCACCTCCTCAGGAAACATCATGAAAAAGAAGATTTAAAGAAATTGTAGTGTCTGAGCAGTTGAACAAACTTCATGATTCACTAAGCACTAAAAGAACACATCTGCCAGCATGCCTTAGACAGAACAGGGCAAAAGTGATTGATATTTGAAATAGGAAAAGGGGGCATCTCTCTGATCTAAAGAATAAAATTTTGGGGCCCACACACTGAGATAAGATGAGAAAAACAGACTCTAAGAGAGATCCCACTAGATTAAAAAACATCCTTGAATCAAATCCATTCTAAATATGTAATAGATCAGGGCCCAGCAAGCTTTTTCTGAAAAGGGTCAAAGAGTAAATATTTTAGGCTTTGCAGGTCAGGAGGCAAACTCAGAGATATTACATAGGTATTCATAAAGCAAAAGAGAAAACAAGTTTCCAAAAAAATTTTATTGATGAAATTCAATATATAATAATTATTGAGTACATTATTTTATAATACAGGTATATTATGGTAGGTTGAACTTTGTCCCCAGTTTAGGCATGCTCTTAATCTTAATGCATTCTTATGGCTGTGAACTCATTGTAAAAAGGACCTTTTGATGAGGTTATTTTTAGTTAAGGTGTAGATTACTGGAGGCTTATAAAGATGACCTAGAATTCACAAAGGCCAGAGAGCAGAGAATATCACCATGTGGTGGAGGCAGAAATACAAGCCAAGGAATCCCAAAGATTGCTGGCATTCAGCACTAGAATGCTACGGACTCCAGGGAGAAAGCACAGCCTCACTGACACCTTGATTTTAGACTTGTAGCTCATGGACTATACAAAAGCTGATGGCAGGTCACATTTGTCCCAAGAGTCATAGTTGACTAATCCCTGCAGTTGAATATATGCTATACCCAATTTCTGCTTTGACTTTGCAGTGTCTCATATATCCTTGCTAACATCTTTATCTCCAAACATCCAATAACCAAAGGAAAATCTGTTCAGTCTCACTATTAACCAAACAATGTAAAAAAAAACAAATAAGTTATTTGTTTTTGCCTATAAGACAAGTGAAAATTAAAAAGGTCAATAAAACTCACTGTTGGTGAAGGAATGGGGAAATGGTCACCATCATGGACCATCATTGATGGAGGTATAAAGTGTTACATCTTTTCTGGAGAACAATTTGACAATATAAATAAAAACTGAAGAAACTAAAGATCTATGATTCAGTAATTCTTTTACTGACTTGGGATTATTTAAATAAATTATTGTGTATGTATTCGGTGCCTCCATTCAAAATGATAATTAAGAGGACTTTCAGTTAAAGATGTTAGAATTGTTACTATTCCACTTTCCTCTGACAATTATTTAAAAATTTCACTTATGATAAAACTAGCAATCAACCACAACTTCAAATCTCATGAAGACCTTTACTCAGAAAGTTACACAAAACTGAGTAAAAACCAAAGCAGACAAACATTTCTGCAACTCTTGGAACAAGAAGAATCCTCCGAAGTTAGCACACACCCTGACTGCAAATCAGGGGTTTTCCCTTCAATGACAAGGTCTGTAAGTGCAAACAAGTCAATGAATCCTGTTTTATACCAGGTACTGGCACGGGACATGGAGTTAAACAAGAAAAAGTACATATATTGCATTGTTAGAAAAAAAAAAAAAGCCCAGCAACTAAGTTAGGATACAGATATAATCCCAGGGTAGAATGTTAGTAAGAACAACTAACATAATCCAAGTGTCTGTAATTCAAGCCATCATACCATCCTCATATTATTTTTCTGGAAAATGCTGACTCAGAATAAATAATGCCCCCATTGAAGATGAGTAATAATCAGAAAGAAATCAGAATAGGAGAAATTCAAGATACTATAAGAAAAATAAAGAATAGGCACAATATATATACCATGAAACAAAGAAAAATATTCAACATTCTTCCATAAATCAAGCAAATGGATGAACAAAACAGTTCAAAGAAGAGACATAAGGATACAAGGAAAGATGATGTAACAACTAAAAGAAATGACTTAGGAAACAAATAGAAGAGAAATATAAAAGTAAAATGCAAAATAAACACTGCTGAAAACAGGTCAGGGACATGAAAGACAGGTTTGGAAAATGTAAGCAAAATAAAATGGAATTGTGAATATTCTCGCTTTCCCGATTTTGTGATTATCAGGGTAGGCTAAAAATTCGCTATATTAGAAACCATGCATGTGTCCCCAGACCTAGTTTTTCTCCCTAGGTCTGGTTTTTGGTATGCTGGTGATAAACTAAGCCTGATTTATTATATGACTCTCCTGTATAAGGACAAAACTGTAACTTTGGGTATCTTTGGTCAACCCTAAGAGATATAAGCAGGGGGATGGATGTGGTTTGGGTGGTTGGGCATCCATCTCACATATGGAGGGACCTGGGTTCAATATCTAGGGCCTCCTGGCAAAAATTTAAAAAAAGAAAAATATAGAAGGCCCGTGGGCCAACAGTCCCTGCGCAGGTGAACCACTAGTCCCCGCGAGCCACACAGCAAGATGATGACGTTACAGGAAAGTGACACAAGGGAGAGCCAAGATGAAATGCACCAAAAAAATGAAACTAAGGTGGCACAGGTGGTAGGATGCCTCTCTCCCACATCGGAGGTTCTGAGGATCAAATCCCAGAAGACAGGCGGAGAAGGGTGATAAGAGAGGGCAGGAAATGGACATAGAGTTGCCCAGCAAATGGACACAGAAACAGCAAAAATTGGGGGGGGGTGGTTAAAAATGGATAAAAGTAAAAAAATAAATAAATCCTTAAAAAAATGTATAGGGGAGGAAGATATGGATTATAGTTGGTAGTAATCCTTTGATGATGCTCTTTCATGATTTGTTAACAAATGTTTCACAACAATTCAGGGTGTTTGCATGGGAGTGATGTGTGGGAGCCTTGTATGATGCTATGCATGTTTGTTTTCTAAGTTCACGATGTTTACTGAACACTTATAGTTTATGTATGCTCATGTATGAATGATATAATTCAATAAATTGTTTTAAAAATGAATAAATAAAATGGAAAAGAACTGAAATATTAAAGTATTAGTGAAAAATGACAGACATGGAAAAGAGATCCAAAATGTATAATTGGTGCCTCTGAGGAAAAGAAGAAATGGGTCATTTTTTAAAACTGAAAGGGGAAAAACTCTGCATTTTATGCATGATTTTTCCGTAAACCTACAACTTCTCTAATAAAAAGCAAAAAATCCCTGAAGAAATTTTCCTAAAATAAATAAGATTTGAATCTTCAGAAAATCACTACCAAAGCACAAAAAAGTAGCCTATGGCCATAATTTTTATTCAGGCACATTTGAAGAAATTATCAAGAAAGAAGATGAATTAGAGAGATGGAAAATATGAAAGAAAAGTTAAATAGTACAGAGGATAGAATGATAAATCTAACACAAACAAATCAGGAATATGGAGAGAGAAAACAGGAAATTCTATAGAGTGTTTCCCTGACACCTATATTCATTTTCATAGAGCTCAACAAATTCCAAGTAGAATGAACATACACGTGTGCATGTATGCACACAGACACACACAACATACTGAAACTGTAGAATGCCAAAGACAGAAAAGATCATGATGACAGTGAGAAGTAGAATGCTTAACCACTTTACCTCTTGCATTACCATTACTAAGAAGACCAACTACCCTGGCATGGAAAAGTATGTGGAAAAGCTGCTAAGCACCATATGTTTAAGAGGGAAAACAATTAGTCTAAGAATGGGTTTCTTCATAGCAGGAAATTTAAGCAGAAAACAATGGTATAGTATCTTCAATATACTATTGTGGCAGTTTGAGATTATGATTTCCAAAAGGAGAGATTATGTCTGTAAAGTGGTCTGTTCCTCTGGGCATGACACCCTTTGATTGTATTATTCAAAGGTTTTATGTTTACATGATTAAATTAAGATTAGGGCTTTGATTTGATCAAGTCAGTAGGCGGTGACTCAGGGTTGAGTCCTCTCCCCCTTGGTGGGCTGATATAAATGGGCACTCATTCAAGAGATAGAAGATACACATGGGAAGAGAAAAGCCCCATACATACCAGAGTAGAGTATTTTGTCAGCTTTGATCCTACATCCTCGGAAGAGAGATTAGCCATTCACCTGATAGTTTACAGCTGAACTTGTGAAGAGACCAGTGTAGCTGAGCCCTATGCCAGTCTAAAGCTGAGATAGGAAGAAGATGGGTCCATGGAGCCTTAAGACCAAGAAGGAAGTTTGACCCTAGCAGAGATTGGCAACAGATTTTGGTGAGAAAGTATCTCTTATGGTACCTTGAGTTGGACTCTTTAGGGCCTTGTAACTGTAAGCTTTTAACCCAAATAAATGCCCTTTATAAAAGCCAAAAGATTTCTGGTATTTTGCATCAGCATACCTTTGGCTGATTAATACAACTATGGAAAAATAAAACCTAGAATTCCATATGTGGTAAAAAATATATTTCAAAAATAAAAGCAAAATAGACACTTTCAGGCAAACAAAAA
>JAQZBX010004637.1:0-30309 GCA_029593785.1 Cabassous unicinctus | reverse complement strand
GCTCTGCTTTCTCCACAAGACCAGCTGTAGACTATCAGGTAAACAGCTCTGTCTCTCTCCCCAAAGCCTTAACCTGTGTTTAATGGAGACTCCTCTCCTTCCTCATGTATCTGCTTCTCTGTGTGTTTACTTCCAGGCTCCAGGATCAAAACTCCCAAGAGAATTCTAATGGAGTTCCAGAAAAAGAAATCTGATCCCAGATGGGAGGTCTAAGATGCAAGAAAGAACTATGAGCATAGAAAGTAATGAATAGATACATAAATCTAAATAATCAAGAACTGTTTCACACTATTTCTTATGGATTAAAAATGAGGTAGAACTGAAATACACAATAATAGCATGAAATTCAGGAGGGGTGAACAGAATTAAAGTGCCTTAAAAGCCTTATATTTTCTGAAAGAAGATAAATTGATTAAAGTTACATTTTGATATACCAAATGTGCATCTTAATATTTCTAGAGTAACCACTAAAACAACAAAGAAATAAAGTGTATAGACTCCAACCTAATAGGGGGAAAATGAAATGAAATATACCTATGCAATCAGTCTAAAAAATGATACATAGAAAAGGGAGAACAAAAAGAAAGCACAAAATAAGGTAATAGAAACATATTAATATTGCAATCAGTACTGCAGGCTTCAAGTCTCTAAAAAGACAAAGACAAACTGGAAAAAAAAAATCTAGTTATACCCTATTTAAATGACAAATCTTAAAACATAAGGATACAGATGGGATGCAAGTAAAGGTTGGGGAAAAGATATACCAGGCAACTATTAAGCAAAATAAAAATACTATATCTATATTTATATCACAAGAAATAAATATTAAGGCAGAAGGATCCACTAGATATAAAGGTCACTATGTAAGGCTTAATGGTTCAATTCACCAGGAAAACAAAGGAGAACAATTCAAAACTTGCATGTACCTAATAACTTAGTTTCAAACTATACAATGCATAAACTGAGAGAATTAGAAGGAAAAACAAATTAATCTAGTATGATGATGGGACATTTTAACAAACTTCTTTCAATTAATAAGGCCAAAAACAACAAAAACCACCCAGTAAGGATATAGAATGTTTTAAAAACCCAATGAAGAGGTTTTGCCTAGCAGGTATGTACAGAACATAATACTCAATAAGTGGAGAATGTACATATATTTAAGCACACATGGCATAGTTTGAAAATCAACACCTACTGGGTCCTAGGGAAAGTCTCAACAAATTTCAAATGATATACAATCATACGACATAAAGTATATGACAAGAATGCAGGTTTAAGTTAGAAATAAAAAAAAAAAATAGTGAAACCCTTGAAATTTGAAAATTAAGAAACAGGCCTAAATAACTCATGGTTCAAAGAAAGAAATCATAATGGAAAATTTGAAATATTAAGAACTAAATGCTAAGACACTAGATATTAAAATTTGTGAGAAGCATCTAAAGAGGTACTTAGAGGTAAATATATCATCTTAAATGCTTATCTTAGAAGATAATAGAAATTGATCATCAAAACTAAGCATATAAATTAGGAAATTAGGAAGAGTAAAATTTTAAAATCCAAAGAAAATAGAAAGGAAGAAATAATAAAAATTAGACCTGAAATTAATAAAATAGAAAACAAACATACAGTAGAGAATATCAAAAAAGCTCAATCTAATGACCTAAAAATATACCGATACAGGGAGCAGATGTAGCTCAAGTGGTTGAGCACTCGCTCCCCATATACAAGGTACTGTGTTCAATTCCTGGTACCCCCTTAAAAAAGAGAGAGAGACATATCAATTCTTCCTTCATTGGTCTATACACTTAATATAACTCCAACCAAAATCTCAACAGTTTTTTTTTTTTTTAATGTTTTGGTGGAACTTTACAAGATGATAAAAAATTTTAAATAGAAGAATAAAAGGCCAATAATAACCAAGATCCTCTGGGGATAAAAATGAACTAAGGCCTTGTCCTACCAAATATCAGAACCAATAGTAAAGCTTTATTATTAAGACAGGGTAGTAGTGGAAAATAGATAGGCATATTTACAGGTAACATAATAAAGATCACAGAAAGAAGAGCAAATAATTACGGCATTTTGATGATGACAGGAGGTATGTCAAATTAGTGGGAAAAACTGAGTTAGGAAAAATAGGCTATATGGGAAAAAATGAAATTGGATTTGTCTCACACCACATACAAAGCAAACAAAAACAAAAAGGGATTTTAAAAAACATACAAACAACACAAAACAAAATCTCCAGAGTAAGGACTTGAATGGGAGAAGTAAAGCTTTAAAAACTAGTTAAATAATTTTCTGACCTTGAGGTAGGGAAAGATTTATAAACAAGACATATAAAGTTAAACATAATATAAGTTTGAAAATTGAGCTGTATTAAAATTAAGAATTTGTTTATTAAATCCCACCTTGAAGAAAAGAAAAAGACAAGTTGCATCCTGTGAGATATTTGCAAAGCTTTTGTGGTACATATCATTTGAAAATGACCACCAATAACACCTTCCTTGCTTGTACAGGCACCAGATACATGTAAAGCCTCATTCCTCTAGGATCCTCCACAAGCCAACACCAGCAGGGCCCACCAGGCTCCTACATCCTCCTGGCCCCTCCCCACCAAGGCTCCACAGTACAAATCCTCACCACCCTTACCCAAACTGCTGTAGCCACTTGGTCAACTTGGGCCCTCCTCGGACTCCCTGGTCAGGTGGTGGCTCCAGCCGAGCGGTGAAGGGATGGTCTGCACATGCCTGAAAGCCTCCAGCAAGGGCAAAACTCCAACATCCTCCTCGCATTAAGAGCCAAACCAACCCCAACTTGCAACAGGCTCCCAAGGACCCCTCCAGGCAGGCCTGGGATGAGGTGGAGAAGTGGGCTGGTCCCTGGTGCAAAGGATGCTGGGGTGAGAGGGAGACATGGGCCAGAAGCTGGTGCAAAGGATGCCAGGGTGTGGGAAAGATGTGGGCCAAATGCTGGTGCAATGGATGCTGTGGGAGGGGGTCAGGGAGCAAGGATTGACATGTGGGTGAGGAGGTGGCCCTTTTCCTCCAAGATTCCCACTGAAGTGACTCCACATCCCCTTTGGATGGTGAGGAAACATAGTGTAGCCTAGAAGCATACACTAAGGCACACTTGCTGAGGTTAAAGACCTCTGTCTAACCTGTCTACCACTTGCATGTCTACACTGGGTGTGGCCAAAAGGTAGAAGAGAAATGTAACTGCAAAACAGGCAAAGTTCTGGGATCTTTGAAAGAGGTGACTTACATTTTAAGACTTTCACACCCTGTGGCCATGAACTATCATTAAAAAGCTCCAATTATTAGTAAAGGATTGTAGATGGGAATGCAATATGATGGGTCAAAAAAGTGAAAATTCTAAGAAAAATTAAACACATGTACATATATTTGTATGGTCATATATATTATATGAAAATGACCCATTTGTTTTTTTTAAATTTATTAAAGTATATCACTCATACATGAACATACATAAACAGTAAGTGTATAGTAATAGTTATGAACTTACAAACCAAACATATATAACATCATACAGGGCTCTCATACCTCACTCTACTACCAATACCTTGCATTGTTGTGAAACATGTTTAAATAATGATTAAAGAGCATCCTCAAAATATTACTACTAGCTGAAGTATTTTTCCCAACCCACCCTATTATTTTTTTATATCATTTATACATGAACATACATAAACAATGTGTATAGTAAAAGTTGTGGACTTAAAAAGCAAACATTCATAACATCATACAGGGGACCCATACATCAACCCTCCACCAACACCTTGTATTGTCATGAGACATTTGTTACAAATTATAAAAGAATATTGTCAAAATCTTACTTTCTTACAAAATCTTACTATTAATTATTATTTTTTAAATATATTTTTATGACATAACTTGTAAACTTACAAAACAATCATGCACATGTGCAGAATTCCCCAACAACACCTCTCTATCAACATACCACACCCTGGTGGAATATTTGTTACAGATCATGATATAATATCATCCAATTATTACCAGGTCCACAGCATACATTTGACACACTTTTTCAATACTCCCCCATTATCAACACAGTACATTTTGGGCATAAATGCAAGAATATTACATTCTTACTGTTAACCACACTCCATAGGTCCCTCCAGTTTTATTTTTCCTATGCTTCTCCACATTCCCACCACCCTGCAATACTGACAAATATCTGTTCTAGCTGACAAAGGACATTCTTGCATCTGTACCACCAACCACTATTCTCATCCACCTCTGGGTTTACTGTGCTATTCAGTCCCTAGATTATTCTCTAGCTTTCTGTCAATTGGCATTTACATCCCTAGAATACACTTTTCAGCCACATTCCTATTTATAAACCAGCTGTTACTCACTTAATGTGCTACCATCAACTCTGTACATTTCCACACTTTTACAGTAAAGCTAATTAAAACTTCTACATAAATTAAATATCAGTAGTCCATCTCAGTCCTCCTCTTATCTCCTTTAAGAATCCACTACCTACTACTAGGCCTTGAAAACATTTCCTATTTCTTTTTAAATGTATTATGAAAAATTTAATATTGGAATGTCCTATAGTTCACTCAACTATTCAGCATTTACAATGTGCTGAGTTAGGTACACAAAACAGATGGGTCCCTTTCTTCATATTTATTGGTGTGGCACAGAAGGAAAACAATGTAGGGATTTATTGGGGACTGCTATATCTAAAACTTTGTTTAAGAAGAATAAATGTCCCATTTTTAATATTAATAAGCATAAATATATAACCATATCACAATAAAGTTTGACTATGGACTTCACTCTTTAGGAAGCTGTTTGGCAAGAGGATTTAGTTGTTTTGGGTGGGGAAAGAGATAATTACTTTAAAATGAAAATCATTTTGGCAATAATGTTACCTTATATGCCAATAACCATCCCTATTTGAATAAAATTTGCCAAAAATTTGAGTCATAACTCAAACTATCAGTTAACAAGCTGTCTAAAACAAAATAAGATAAAGACATTATTGACAGCTGCCCTGAAGCCAGCTCCTCTTCCAGCCTTCCCTGTTTCATCAAGTAACATCTCTTTCCAGCCAATTGTTTAAACCAAAAAAACATGGCAATCATCCTTTACACTTCCCTCTCCTTTACCCACTGCCCTAATTCAATCAGTACCAGGTCCTGTGGCATCCACCCACAAATCATATATTTAGTCTGTCATTTTGCTCTTTGGCAAATGTTTCTGCTTTAGGCAGAGCAATTATCTTCAAACCGTGAAGTGAGCAGATGTTTAGGGATGTAAAGGTGCTACTGCTGGTTTTATGGGAATCTGATTTGAGATCCTGAGTCTTCATATATATCTTTTCCAAATATCATGAAGATTTGCCTTTCTAACCCCTCTTTCAAATTCTCCCTTCACCCACTTTACAACAGAAAAACAAGTCCTCACCCATCTTGAATCCTACTATGGCACTTTGCCCAGGCCTGCAGGGATACCAAACAAAGAACCAATGGGGAAAAAAACTGGGAGGCAGCAAGACATCTCCTTTAATGACTAATCAAAACATTATCAGGCTTCCCAGTTTTTCTCAGTTTTTACATACTTCTATTAAGAGTGAAGGGTGGTACTAGAAATGGCAGCTGTCGGGATGTTCTGAAATCAGATATATTGTACAATGTGGGCAGTGAGATTGATGAGGACTTTCTTTTAATGGGCCCATCTCTTCCATACCCTGACTATTGTCAAAGAAGTCACTGCTCTTAATGCAGAGTATAGAGAATGCAAAACATACAGAACAAGAAATATTGATCACTAAATATTTTTAATGTATTAAAATATAAGCAATATTTTTCAGATGCTCATAATACTCATTTTTATATTTCATCCTAAAAATGTATATTTTAACTACATATTAAATTGCATTATTAAAACTTAATTAATGCATGGTATATAGGTTCTTATTTGTGTAACATTATAAAAAATGAATAAATTATATTTACATTATTTTAAGCTTGATGTGATTGGTTTTTTAAAAATGGATTCATAATTTCTTTTCCAGTGATTTCAGCAATAATGTTTAAAAATGTGTATTAATGAATTTATCTGGATTCAAAAATGAAGTCAGATTTTATGACCAAATTAGATCACTCTAATCTGGCTAATTGATTTGATAATGCTATTTATATGGCAGATATTTAATCAGAAATTAAATGAGCTAAATTCACTGACTCATGTCTTTGACAAAAATATTGTTGAAAGGGAGCAGATGTGGCTTGCCTCCCACATAGGAGGTCCTAGGTTTAGTTTCCGGTCCATCCTGAAAAAAAACAAAAACAAATGAAAAAACCAACTCACGGAAGCCGATGTGGTTCAATGGTTGAGCTCCAGCTTCCCACATTCCAGGTCCCAGGTTCAGCCACTGGTACCTGAAAAAAGAATTGTTCAAAGATATGAAAATATTAAGTCTTAAAAACTGTATTGGTAAAGGTGTATTAAAATTGTTAAAAGTATTTCTATTTTCCTAAGCATTTCTGATCACATTAGATTAAATGAAATGCCTTTTAGTGGGGTAAAAAACAGTATAATTAAGTTATTTGATAAAAGTTTTGGTGACCTTTTTGGGGAATACTTTTCTGAAATTGAGAAAGTGAATGATTCTAATGACTAGTAACCAGTAACACTCTTAGGACACTCCCCTCACCCTCCTCTGACTATGCTCCTCTCTGGTATCAAGCCTGTGCCCACATCTTGTAGACCATGCCACTGGTATGGGGACCTTCGAATTCCAACAGGCAGCTGGTGTAGGGATGGGGAGAGCAGGGAACAGGGCAAAGATGTCAACTGTGGGTGGGGGTTAGAAGCCCTCAGATGTGAGAAGATGAAGGTGGGGTCTTTGTCTGAGCTACTATCCCAAATACCACACGATGGTGTGGCTTTAAAAATGGGAATTTATAGGCTTACTCTTGTGAGGATAGGAGAAGTCCAATGTCAAGACATTGGCCAGGCTTGCTTTCTCCCTGAAGATGCTACTGTTCTGGTGTTGGCTGTCAACAATGTTTGGGTTCCTTGGCTCTACTTTCTTTCTTCTGCAACTTCCTGATTCTCTTTATTAAAGCCTCCAGTGTTCCAGATTACATCCCACCCTGCTTCAACTGGCTATACCTTAAATAGAAATTACATCTTGAGTGACTTCCAGGAAAACAGAAGATTATAGAGGTGGAGGGATCACTTCTCTCTGGAAAAATAGCTAGAGTACATGGGGAGACTATTTGGGAGGCTGCTCTGGGGCTCAGGACATCAGGGGAAGGTGAGACACCACCCAGAAGAGAAAGGGGTGAAGGAAAGAAGTCTCAGCTGGCTGAACAATCACATAAGTAAACCTGCAAAAACAGCAGTGAGTGCCCCTCCCCCACTTACAGAGCAAATAACAGTCTGTGGACTGCAGCAGCTGCAGACTGAAGGGGTTGCAGGGGTCCTCTTCCCCAAGAAAGGGGAGATGGAGTGACACAGCCTACAGCTAATCAGATTTTGGCCAGCAAACTTGATCTGCTGAATTGGAGGGGACACACACTTCCAGGCCTGGTGGGGCCATGACACTGTTTCCCTGATAGCCAGCAGGGAGCTAAAGATAATTCTCTTTTGTATTAATAAATACCCTCCCTACTGCCAAGCTGGTTGCTGTAGAGGCAGATGGTGTAGAGGCAGATGGTGTAGGCAGGCCAAGGGTGGAGAACAGCCTCTGGGAAAGGTTGTGAGGCATGGCTAGCCCTGAGGACTTGCTTCTGCACTGCCCACCCACCTGAGGAGTTACACTGAATGCATTCCCCCTAGTACCTGGTGTATGAGCTGAGAGGTCTGGCAAAGAGCACCACCTGCTGTCCTGACCAGAAAACTGCATGAAAAAGGAAAAATAATAAATAAATAAAACAGGAAACCAGGTGTCTTTACTGCCACCCTCTCCAAGGCCCTTGGAAACTGGCCAGCACCCATTACTGAGTCATTAGGCCTTGTTTGAGTGGCTAAACAGGGGCAATCCTAAATATCTAGAACAAGTTGAACCAAGAGTCAAAGAACAGTGGTAGCACAGTGACATAACAATAAATCCCTAGGTAAGAAAGACAAACTGAACATCAGAGGAAACTCAGCATCAGAATCAGATGCCTAGACATCAGCAAAAAATGACAAGCATAGAAAGAAAGAGGAAGATATGACTCAGGCAAAGGAACAAATCAAAGCTCCAGATGAGACACAGGACTTGAAGCAGCTAATTAATGAGGTTCACACAAATCTCCTAAATCAAATCATGGAGTTGAAGGAAAACAAGGCTAAATAAATAAAAGACGTTAAGAAAACACTGAGTGAGCAACCCCCAAAAATGAAATCATGGATAGAAAAATAACACCTTATGTGAATTAAGAACAAAAATGATGAAAAATACAATAGAGAGAGGCTGCCATGGTGATTTGCTTTGGGACAAAGCAAAGCAGGACACTGCTTACCAAATCCCAGAAGAGTAAGAGTCAGAGACACAAAGGAGCCAAAATAAGTAATCATGAATTATTAAACCTCCCAGCTGCCACAAAGGGCTCCACTCCTCTACCCATGAGATATTAAATGAGGGTAAAACTCCTGGTGAATTGTATTTGAGAGTAGAGCAGTTGAGGTGCTCTGAGTTGTCTAGGAGGGTACTGAACAGATAGGGAAGCCAGGAATAATCAGGGGATGATTACCTCAGTGGTGGGAAGGGGCACACATACCCATACCCAACCCTCAGGGTGGACAGACTAGTTGGAGATCCTAGCCCCCTTCTCTATCTGTGATGGCAGATTCCCCGTGAGGAAGAAATGTCTGGGAGGGTGGAGAGTGATTTCTTTGTGGCAAGTTTTGCCAGGTAGGCCCCCTTGAATATCAGAAGGGACCCTCACTTGACAGGGAGAGGGGAGGGGAAATGCCTCAGACAGGTGGTCATGCCCAGCCACCTAGATAAAGAGAGGAATTACATCAGTAAGGAGGCAGAGACAGGTGGAGATCAGCACCCCTCTAGGTGATTGCAGGGAACCCTAACCTGCCTGAGGGAAAAGGAGAGGATAGCCTTCTGAAAGGCTAATCAACCCAAGGAGGCAGAATATCCCAGTGGAAGAATTCCTGCCTAGTATATATAAGGTCCCTGGTTCAATTCCTGGCTCTTCCATGAGAAGTGATTCACCAGGTTATCAGACATCCAGCTGAAATTTTATGACAGGGAACAAATAGACATTTTCTTTGTAATAGCATTTCTTGGATCTCTTACGTTTTTCAAAAAAAAAAATTCCTTTTCTTTAAATTCCCTTACTTTACTCACTAAAACCCAGTTCAAAACCTGCAGAGAGCATGCTGCAGGGTGTGTGATTGAGGAACACCAGCAGCCTGAGAAGATCCTTACAGGTCTTAGAGAGAAGGCTGGTTTTCTGTGTTTATTTTCTCTTCTGTCTCCTTTTTTAAATAAATGAGTTGCTGCTTTCTTGTTTCTTGCTTGTTTTGTATCCCCTTCCTATGTTTCTCTTTTTATTTCACCCCCCCTTTTTTGTGTGTTACTGATCTATTCTACCCACAGTATTTCTTTTTACTTCTTTATCTTTATATCCTTTATTTTCCATTTTTGTTCTTTCATTCCACCTTTTATTTGGTCTCCAATTTTTCTCATTTGTATTTCTCCCTCTCTCATTTTTCTCTGATTACTTTCTCTTTTTCCTTTTTTCTTTCTCTCTTTTCTTTTCCACTCTTCTTACCATTTCAGCCTTTTAACTCATTCTATATATATTTTCCTCTATTCTGCTTTTTGTTTCATTGCTTCTATTCCACTTTCCTAATCTCATTCCTCTGTGCTTCTTACTTCTGTTAATTTTTCAATTTCCTAGGTCTTGTACGGTTGCTTTCTTACACTTTACTATTATCATTACTATTATTCTTTTTGTTTTCCTATCTCTTTCCATTTCTCGAGTCCTAATTTCTTTTACTTTCAAAGGAACATAGACAGATCTCTCTGGCAGAAAAAGGGCTGAGTGGGATGGGCAAGATCCTGCCTGAATGAGCTCTTTTGGGAACACACAGAGTAGGAGACATAAATCTGGAGGGAGTTGGAAAAGAGATCAATTCCTCAAGGTGCTGTGGGTTTGATTCTTGGTTGCTGTGTTTCCTTTTCCTTAATTTCCCCTTTTCTGTGTATGCCAATTTTGTCTACCAATGCTATCTCTTTTCCTTCCTTCGTCTTTCTATCTTCCGCTTCCTGTTGTTTTTTTTATATTCTAACCCATCTTTGTTTATTCCTCAATTTTTCTGGTTTTCATTTCTATCTCATTTATCCTGCTTCCTTTCTTTTATTAACATTTTTACTTTTTGTCTTTTCTTTTCTCTTTCCTGCTCTCCTCATCATTCTGGCCTTTTAATTCATTCTATATATTTTTCTCTATTCAGTTTCCCATTTCAATGCTGGTACTCCACTTTTTCATTCCTATTACTCTACACTACTTACATGAGTTAAATATTCATTTTCCAAGGTCTTATACAGTTCCTCTTCTAACAATTGCTATTATATATATATATTCTATTATATAGTAGAACAGATAGATAAAAAGTTATATTATATAGTAAGACAGATAGATAAAAAGACTAAAAATCCAGCAGGGACTTAGGGATTTGAATGACACCATAAAATGCACAGACATATGCATTATAGGCATCCCAGAGGGAGAAGAGAAGGGAAAGGGGACAGAAGGAGTGTTGGGGGAAATAATGGCTAAAAACTTCCCAACCCTATTGAAGGAGATGGATGTAAATGTCCAGGAGGTGCACCACACCCCAAACAGTATAAATCTCAACAAGCCTATTCCAAGACATATACTCATTAAATTGTCCAGTGTTCAAGACAAAGAAAAAATACTGAAAGCAGCAAAAGATATTCATTATATACAAGGGAAGCTCAATAAGATTAAGTGCTGATTTCTCATATGAAACCATGGAGGAAAGAAGGCAGTGGTATGACACAGTCAAGGTGCTAAAAGAAAAAAACTTCCAGCAAAGAATTCTCTATCCAGCAAAGCTGGCATTCAAAAATGATGGAGAGTTCAAAATATTCACAGATAAACAGAAATCAACAGAGTATACCAATAAGAAACCTGCCCTTCAAGAAATACTAAAGGGATTTCTGCGGGTTGAAAGGAAAAAAGAGGAGACAGAGAGTTGGAGGAGATTGTAAGAACAACTAAAAAGACAAAAAGAGAAAAGAAAACAAACATATGACACACATAAACCCAAAGAAAATATGGCTAATGTATGTAATTCATTGAGAGTGATGTAGCATTTAGGCAGATTGATATAGTTATGAATTCCAAAAGTAGATATTGGATTATGCTTGTAAACTGGTCTGTTCATCTGAACATGATTAAGTTATGATTAGGGCTTTGTTTGGGCCATGTCAGTAGGGTACTGAGCCCTGCCCCTTGGTGGGTGGAGTCTCAGAGATAAAAGACATAGCAAAGGACAGAGTTGGAGTTTTGAGTTGGAGTTCTGATGTGGAGTCTTGAGCTGGAGCCCCAGGAAGTAAGCACACAGAGGAGCTTGGTCATTAGGAAGGGGAGAAGGCCCCAGTAAGAGACAAGACATTCACCTGATATTTCACAGCTGGCTTTGTGAAGAGAGGAAAAGGCTAGAGAGCCTCATAGTCTACAGCTGACCATGTGGAGGAAACACAGAGGCTGAGCCTGGGGAGAAATGGAGCCCTGGGAAGAGAGGAATCCAAGAAGCTTGGACCCTGGCAAACATCAGCAGCTGTCTTTCTCTAACATGTGGCAAAAGACTTTGGTGAAGGAAGAAACTAATACTTTATGGCCTTATAATGTATGCTTCTACCCCAAATAAATACCCTTTATAAAAACTGACCGATTATTGGTATTTTGCATTAGCACCCCTTTGGCTATCTAACACAACTATAACACTGAATTTTAATGGATTAGATTCACCAGTCAAGAGACATAGATTGGCAGAATGGTTAAGGAAATATAACCCATCTATATGTTGCCTACAAAGAAACCAACATTAGACCCAGGGATTTGAGGCTGCAGAAAGTGAATGGCTGGGAAAGAATCTTACAAGCAAACAATAACCAAAATAGCATGGGAGTAGCTATACTAATAATGGAAAAAATAGACTTTAAATGCAAAACATTGTAAGAGACAGACACTATATTTCAGTAAAAGGGGTAATCTTTCAAGAATAAAGAACAAACATAAACATTTATACACCTAACTAGGGTGCCTCAAAATACATGAAGCAAACCCTGGAAAAATTAAGTGGAGAAATAGATGCCACTACAATTATAGTGGGGGACTTTAATACACCATTATCACCATTAGATGAAACATTTCGACAAATAATCAAAAAAGAAACAAAGACTTTTGTGAATACATTAGAGGATGTGGATCTAATAGACATATAGAGAACAATACACCCAAATACAGCAGAATATACATTCTTCTTGAGTGCACATGGATCATACTCCAAGACAGACTACATGCTAGGCCACAGATAAAATCTCAGTGAATTCAGAAAGTCTGAGATTATACACAGTAATTTCTCTGACCACAATGGAATGAAGCTGGAAATCAGTAAGAGCCAGAGAACCAGCTTAGGCACAAACATATGGATGTTAAACAACACACTCTTAGACAAACAGTGGGTCAAGAAGGAAATCTCAAAAGAAATCAATAACTACCTTGAACCGAATGAAAATGACAATAAAACATATGAAAACCTATGGGATGCAGCAAAGCTGTACTGAGAGAGAAATTTATAGCCATAAATGCATATACCAAAAAAGAAAAAAGAGCTAAAATCAAAGACCTAAATGCACTCCTGGAGGATTTGGAAAAACAATAACTAACTAACTCCAAAGGATGTAGAAAGGAGGAAATAACAAAGATTAGAGTAGAACTAAATGAAATAGAAAATAAGAAAGCACTAAAGAAAATAAACAGAATAAAAAGCTGGCTCTTTGAGAGGATCAATAAATTTGACAAGCCCTTAGCCATACTAACAAAGAAAAAGAGAGCAGATGCAAAGGCAGAAAATAAGAAACGAGAAGGGGATATCACCACTGACCCCACAAAATAAAGAGTATCATATGAGGATACTTTGAAAAATTACATGCAAATAAGAAGGATAATTTAGAAGAAATGAACAAATTCCAATAAACTCACAAGCAGCCTACATTAATGAAAGAAGAAATTGATGAACTCAACAGTCCAATTACAAGTAGATTTAGACACAGTAAACAAAAAGCTGCCAACAAAGAAAAGCCTGGGACCAAATGGTTTCACAGGTGAATTTTACCAAACATTCTGGAAAGAACTACCACTAGTCCTGCTTAAGCTTTTCCAAAAAATAGTAGAAGGAACACTGATGGCCTAACTCATTCTATGATGCCAACATTACCCTAATACCAAAGACAAACAAAGATGCCACAAGAAAGGAAATTACAGACCAATCTCTTTAATGAACCTAAAGCTAAAATCCTCAACAAAACACTTGCTAATCACATTCAACAACATATAAAATGAATTATACACAATGACCAAATGCGTTTCATCCCAGGTATGCAAGGATGGATCAACATAAGAAAATCAATCAATGCAATACAACACATAAACAGATTGAAAGAAAAAAATCACATGATCATCTCTACAGATGCAGAAAAACCATTTGACAAAATAAAGCACCATTTCCTGATAAACATACTGAAAAGATAGGAATAGAAGGAAACTTTCTGAACATGATAAAGGGTATATATGAAAAACCCACAGCTAATGTGATCTTCAAATGTAAAATCCAAAAAGCTTTATTTTTAAGAGTGGGAACAAGACAAGGATGCCAACTTTCACCACTCCTATTTAACATTGCCTTAGAAGTACTTGCCCGAGAACTGAGGCAAGAAAAAGTTATAAAAGGCACCCAAAATGGAAAGGAAGAAGTAAAAATTTCACAATTTGCAGATGACATGATCGTATCCATAGAAAAACCTGAGAAATCTACAACAAAGCTTCTAGAACTTATAAAGTAGTTCAGGAAAAACTCACAGGCTATAACATCAATGCTGAAAAATCAGTAGCATTTCTGTACACAAATAATGAGCAATCTGAGGAGGAAATCAATAAAAAAAATACTATTTAGAATAGTAGCTAAAAGAATCAAATACTTAGGAATAAATTTAACTAAAGAGGTAAAGGAGTTATATACAAAAAACTACACAACACTGGTAAAGGAAATCAAAGAAGACTTAAATAAATGGAAGAATATTCCCTGTTCATGGATAGGAAGAATAAACATCATTAAAATGTCTATCCTACCCAAATTAATCTACAGATTTAATGCACTCCCCATAAAAATCAACACAGCATGTTTTAATGAATTGGAAAAACTACCTAGAAGATTTATTTGGAAGGGTAAAAGGCCCTGAGACAACAAGGACATATTGAAAAAGAAAAATGAAATTGGAGGTATCACACTACCTGACTTTAAAACATACTACAAAGCTACAGTGGCCAAAACTGCATGGTCTTGTTGCAAGGACAGATATACCAAGCAATGGAACCAAATTGAGATTTCTGATATAGATCCTCACATACACAGTCATCTGATATTCAACAAGGCTACCAAGCCCACTCAACTGGGAGAGAATCGCCTCTTCAACAAATGGTGCTTGGAGAACTGGATATCCATATCCAAAAGAATGATAGATGAACACAATCTCACACCTTATACAAAAATCAACTCAAGATGGAGCAAAGATCTAAATATAAAAACCAAGACCATAAACACATTGGAAGATAATGTTGAAGCATCTACAGGACCTTGTAATAGGAAACGGTTTCATGAACTTCACACCCAAAACATGAGCAGCAAAAAAAAAAAAAAATAGATAAATGGGATCTCCTTAAAATTAAAAAAGCTTTTGCACATCAAAGGACATTATCAAGAAAGTAAAAAGGCAGCCTACTCAATGGGCAACCATATATCTGATAGGAGCCTAATATCTTGTATTAATAAAAAAATCTTATACCTCAAAAATAAAAAGACAAACAACCCATTTAAAAAATGGGCAAGTGACCTGAAAAGACACTTCTCCAAGGAAGAAATACAAATGGCTAAAAAGCACATGAAAAGATGATTACATCACTAGTTATTAGGAAAATGCAAATCAAAACTACAATGAGATACCATCTTACACCCATTAGAATGGCAGCTATTAAAAAAACAGCAAACTATAAGTGTTGGAGAGGATGTGGAGGAATGGGAACCCTCATCTACTGCTGGTTGGAATGTAGAATGGTCCACCATTGTGGAGGACAGTTTGGTGATTCCTCAAAAAAGTATTGAACTGCCATATGATCCAGCAATTCCACTGCTGGGTATATACCCAGAAGAACTGAAAGCAAGGACACAAAGAGATATATGCACACTAATGTTCACAGCGGCATTATTCACTATTGTCAAAAGTTGGAATCAACCCAAATGCCCATCAACAGAAAAATGGATAAACAAAATGTAGTATATACATACAATGGAATATTACTCAGCTGTAAGAAGGAATACAGTGCTAACGCATGGGATAACATGCATGAATCTCGAAGACCTTATGTTGAATGAAGCAAGCCAGACATTGAAGGACAAATATTATATGGCCTCACTGATATGAATTAAGGAAATCAAGCAGACTCAGAAAGCTACTGTCTGGCAGACAGGTTATAGGAAACAGAAAGGGAGAAGATGGATGTGAGCCAATGCCCATATAGAGGTAATCTATGATAAGTTGAAAGTGTGTACTTGGACATTGAAGGGATATGACAGGAGGGTAGTGATACTGTTGGGTTGAGTGGTACAGAAGGTGGGTAGATTGGGGAGGGTGAGTTGGAAGGTCCATGGACATGGAGGGAGGGTTGGGTGAGGGACCAGGAGAACACTGGTGATTGGTGGGTATGTGGTTAAAAGTACAAATTTGGGAATGCTCTTATGGCAATATGACAAGGAAAGATTACTGGTTTAGGCTGTTGGAATGGTGGGCATTCAGGACAGGGTGCACCTGGAGCAGGCCTCTAGGGAGTGTGCAAGTGATCATTTTGTCATAATGTGTTGTATCTGTGGGTGGAGACCCACATAATGAGTGGGAAGGAGTAGGACTCCCATCCAGGGAAGGACTGATATGTTCACAGAGGGGTGGGAGTCTCTCAAGAGCATGGGTGGTTCCTAATAGGGGAAGACAAACCAGTGTGTCAAGACTTCAGTGTTGTTGCAAATAACTATGAATCTCCTGATCCAAGGAGTGAAGCTGGGAGGGTCACTGTGGGCCACAAAAGGAGGGGAAGGGAGGAAAAGAATAGATGGAACAGGGGGTATTTAGTGGGCAATGGAAGTGTTCTACATGATCTTGCAGTGATGAACACAGGCCATGTTAAATATCATCAAAAATAATAAGTGTATGGTATAAAATGTAAACCATTGAGCATGGTTAGTAGCTTTATTTCACTATTTGTATATCAGTTGTAACAAAGGTACCATTCACATATAAAAAGGTATTACTATGAAAAGGAGGAAAAGAAGAATGTTGGGTATATGGGAGTCCCCTGTATTCTGTATGTGATTTTACTGTGACTTAAAACTTCTTTGAAAAAAAAATGAAAAAAAGTAAAACACTGTGGAATAAATGGAAGAAAATGTCACTCTACATACAGGACAACAGATATTATAGTGATTAAAAGGAAAAATTTCAAAAAAGAATTTTTAAAATATTTTTCATTATTTTTAATATTCCAAAATTTAATTTTATTTTTAGTTCTTTCAAATTTTTATGTATTTTATTTCTTATATTTAAACCTATCATTATTATTTCATTTTCTGATTAACTGTATTTGGCTATTTAATTGGTTTCATTCTTGAAGAAGCTTTGGATCACAGAAGAGTTACAACTGATGCCAGGGAGGATCATTGGTGTGGGGTGTCAGTGATGGGGGAATACATGGGAGGAGTTCACCTGGGTGTACATATAAGGTATATAAATGTGTTCAAATGTTCACAGGGCATTTTCACAGTAGGTGGAGATTCACACAATAACCAAGAGAATATCGAATTCCCATCCTGGAGAGCTCAGCCACATTCTCTAATGGAGCAGCAACAGTCCCCCAAATGAAGGGGCAGTGACTGGCGATGGATGATGAGCCACTGATGGGCCCTTGATATTGATGACTAGGCTTATGATCCTTTGCTCTAGAAATTGAAACTTAGCCTACTCTTATGGGGGGCCTAAGGGTTGCATTCTGAGGGCCTCCTTGTTGCTCAAATGTAGCCTCTCTCTGAGCCAAACTCAGCATATAAATGCAATACCCTTCCCCAACATGGATCATGACTCCCAGGTATAAGCCTCCCTGGCATTGAAGGATTATTACCACGCACCAACTAGCAATGAAATTTGAAAAAGACCTCAAATAAAAGGGGGAAAAGGTAAAGACAAAAGAGTGTATATGGCTGAGACTTCAAAGTGAGTCAGGAGGTCATCCCATAGGTAATGCTTATGTATATCTCAGCAGGATCTCACACACTGCCAAAATGGATACTACCCCAAATAGTGGGGCCCTGAGGGGTCTGGAAACACCCAGGTCCTATGGTCAAAGCAGATAGCTCCAGAATTTGGTGTCTTGCCAGTAGGCCCTACTTTGAAGTTTGTCCTCTTGAGAGTGACAGAGTTGGACTCAGTTATGGCTTCCCTACACACGGCTCATCTGTCCCTTCTATTTAAACCTATAATTGGTGCTAGATTTGTAGGTATACCTCCAAGAGACTTAAATCTTTGGGCTTTCCATGTGCCAGCTGGGCCATGAACCTCAGTGAAATTGCAACACCTACTCTCCAGTACATTAGACTCACCCAGGACAACTAACAAGGAGGTGAGGCTTGTCAACTACCATACCAAGGAAATAAGAGAGCCTACAACTGCAAGCAAGTGAGTCTCATCCATCAGCTGTATGGGATCAAAGCCCTACCTCAATTAGAGGTAGAGTGGACATCACCACCGCAGAATCCTCAGGATTGGGGAATGAACTATGGACTAGAGTAGACTTACTGGTATTCTACTATAGATTTATTGTGGATCTAACAATGGAAGAAATTACAACATTGATGTGAAGGCAGTGGCCAATGGAGGCTCTGGGGGCAGGCAGAGGGAAAACAGGTATAATATGGGGCCTTTTGGGGACTTGGGAATCATCCTGAAAGACACTGCAATGACAGATATAGGCCATTTTATATCTTCCCATAACCTGCAGTATTGTGTGGGAGAGAGTGTAATCTACAATGTGAACTAAGGTCCAAGCTCAGTGGCAATGCCCCAGAATGAGTTTCTTAATTGAAATGAATTCCCACACTAATAAAAGATGTTGTTTATGTGGGAGGGTGTGGGAGGTGTGGGGAGTGGGTCATAAGAGAATCCCTATATTTTTTGTGTAATATTTATGAAATCTAAATATCTTTTAAAAAATAAAAAATATATTTATTAATAATAAAAAAAAAGAAACGGCTATTACCAAATTCATTTTGAAGGGAAAGTGCACCTGAATAGCCAAACGCATGTTAAAATCAGGAGTGACATGGGAGGAATTTCACTGCCTGCCCATGAAACATATTACAAAGCTACAGTGGTCAAAACAGCATGGTACTGGCATAACTATTCCACATCAATCAGTGGAATAGAAATGAGAGTCTGGAAATAAACCCTCACCTCTACAGTCAACTGGTTTTTTACAAAACTACCAAGTCCATATTAATGGGGAAAAACAATCTCTTCAACAAATGGTCCTGGGAGAACTAGATATTTATAACCAAAACAATGAAAGAGGACTCCTATATCACTCCCTATACAAGAATCAACTCAAAATGGATCAAAGACCTAAATATAAAAGCCGGGGCCATAAAACTACTAGATGAAAATGCAGAAAAACATCTTCAAGACCTTGTGGTAAATGATGGTTTCTTGGACCTTACACCCAAAGCATGTGCAACAAAATAAATAAATAGATAAATGGGACCTCCTCAAAATTGAACACTTTTGCACCTCACAAGACTATGTCAAAAGGGTGAAAAGGTAGGCAACTCAATGGGAGAAAATACTTGGAAATCACATGTCCAATAAGAGTTTAATATCCATGATATATAAAGAGATGTTATAATTCAACAATAAAAAAGCAAATGACCTGAGAAAAAAAATGGGCAAAAGACTTGAGTAGACATTTTTCCAAAGAAGAAATAAAAATGGCAAAAAAAACATGCAACATCACTAATGAATAGAGAAATGCAAATCAAAACTACAATGAGATCTCATTTCACAACAATCCGAATGGCCACTATTAAAAAGACAGAGAACTACAAGTGTTGGAGAGGATGTGGAGAGATATGAACACTTATTCACTGTTGGTGTGAATGCAGAATGGTACAGCCACTGTGGAGGGCTTTTGGCAGTTCCTAAAGACGTTGAATATAGACTTGTTATGTGACCCTGCAATACCACTACTGGGTATATACTCAGAAAAACTAGGAGCAGTGACATGAAGAAACATCTACATACCTATGTTCATAGTGGCATTATTCACAATTATCAAAAGATAGAAACAACCCAGGTGTCCATCAACCGATGAATGGATAAACTGGTGTATTCACATGATGGAATATTCTGCAGCTGTAAGAAGTAATGAAGTTCTAAAGCATATGACAATATGGATGAACCTGGAGGACAGTATGTTGAGCCAAGCAAGCCAGGCACAGAAGGACAATTACTGTATGATTGTATTAGTATGAAACAAATGTATTGTGTAACATGTTGTATGATATAAAAATGTTTTATATGTATCCAGTACATTTAATTGAGAAATGAATGTTTTTACTCAACTGTATTTTATTTTTATTCTTAAATTATTGTTTATATTTCCATTATTAAATGTCCAAAATTTAAAAAAGGAAAAAAAGAATTTCCTTTTCAAATTGTCAGTTTTTGGCACAAAAACATATCTCTTTATTCTTGGTGGTTACCAAAAATTCCTATTTTACAGAGACAATTATTCCTTTTTTTCAATGAGCCCATTCCCTCCATAGAAGTAGCAAACAGAAAATTAGGTAATGCATACAGAGAAGAAGAATAAAATTCATGACATGGATGGCTCAGCATGCTCAATTCATACTTGTCAAACAACATTGATAAACAGAGGCCCTTTGTACAATAAGTAAGTTTCCCTGAGTAATTCATGAGCACAACCACCAATGTACTGACAGTTACTTTGTGTCCTCTCAGCTCCCCCAGGGTCCCACCAGAGGAGATTCCTAAGGCCAGGGCATTAGAGGAAAACCCATCCAATGCCAAGGTAAGGTTGTCTTTCTTTGCTTGAAATATATGTTGCTTTCTTCATTTTTGTCTTTTCAGTCAAGTTCAGATTTTAAAACATCATGTAGATCATAGAATTTAGGTACCATCTTCTTGTGTGTGTGTGTGTGTGTGTGTGTGTGTGTGTGTGTGTGTGTAGTGTGTGTGTGTGAGTGGAATCTCTTGCTAGCTAATACCTGGTTCCAAGGGCATTCAATGTAGGGAGCATCAGATTGGAAATTGTATGGTAAAAGACATTTTCATTAATGGCAATTTTTCCTCTTTGGATTAAGAATTTTTAATTGTCAATGAAAATGGACTTGAAAGAAAAATCCTCAAAGCCTTCTCTACAGGTGTTTCTAATCTTGCTTTTGTTTTCTTGACATGATCACTGTTTCCCATCTGGTTTTCTAGAGACACCAAGAAAGCAAAAAATTTGTGCAAACAGCACTCAACATGGTAAGAAACTCACAGTGTTTCTTCCAAGGAAGCCCCATCACAGTCATCTAGATTTCTTCCCTGAGCCAGAGAGATACCAGAATACACAATTTTCCTCTTGTACTTGAGGCCACCTGCAATGAAGGAAAAGAAACACTTTGAGCTTCTTTAGCGTGGAGAGCCCAGTTTTTCTGCATTCCATGTGGAAGCCATGATGGAGAGTGTGGTGAGAAAAACTGACTTTCAGGAAAAGATCTTTGATCATGTTTCTACAGTTCCTGGATTCAGCTGGGTTCCCTTTGGGTGGTCTTGTTTACCATAAATTAGAGCTGTGGGTTGTCAACATGTAAGTCTATGTAGTGTGATTGTGCATGTTTGTGTGTGTGTGCTTCTGTGTATTTATCCTAGACATAGCTGTTATTTACACAGGACAACTGCTACTGCCAACTATGTCAAGAAAATAAACTCATCTTACTACTGTGAAGTTTACATATAGGAACTCACTCAGTCCTCATCACAGCCATATGTAGCAAGTTTACTATAGACACAATTCAGATGGAGACCCCCAGCCATAAAGACAAATGTTCCCAATCACATGTGGAAGAGCCTAATATGTACCCCATCAAGTAACCTCAATGTTGACACAATGAAGCTAAACTTAAAACTGTGAAATGGGAATATTAGATACTGTACAAGGGAGGTCTAGCATCTGTGCATATTACCAAAATTTACCAAGCCTACAGAGTTTCAAAACACTGCCCAACATTATAAGGTAAGCTAAGTAGTCATCTACTGCACCTTTCACATGCCTTCCTATCTGTCTGTTGGGTGTTTTAAGTAAACATAAAATGGCAAGATTTTCTTGAAACCTGACTTTAATTTACATGGGTCCAATAGGCAACTTATGAAAAAGGGAATTAAAACTTTGAACTGTAAATAAATTATTAATAATGTTCCTACATTTCTCTGTCAGTGAGTTGTTAATAGCTCTTTCAATTGTGAATGATTTTCCCAGGATTTTGTCTCAAGGGTAAAACATGAAACTTTGTTTCTCAGTCAAAAAAACTACTGCCCACCACACCCACTCCATAAGTAGCATGAAAATCACTATCTGGCCAAAGAAGAGGGAATAATGGAAGCTATCCCCCGGGAACTGCCCTACAGAAGGCAATAGGGAAATGCAACCATTATATCAGTCCCATATATAGGAAAATCCAAAAATGTCTAAGCCATATTTTTCTATTATGTGTGAAAATTTTAATTTATTAATTTCAATTAGAAGTGCCACAATCTCAAAGTTAAGAATTCATTTACAACTCAAGATGGGTCCACATTTAATAGTGGACTGTGTTTCAACCTAAAGTATGGCCATTAGTTTATTTTTGAACATTAGATGAAATACATCCCTCCTGTAGCACTTTGATATTATTATGAATTCCAAAATTCCAGCTGAAATGGGAAGAAGCTGGGACCATGGAACCTTAAGAGGAAGAAGGAAGGCTGAACCCTCACAGACATTGCCTGCCATCTTGTTTCAATATGTGGCAAATGACTTTGGGTGAGAAAGTTCCACTCATAGTACCTTGAGAGAGACTCATTAGGGCCTTGTGACTGTAAGCTTCTATCCCAAATAAATACACTTTATAAACACCAACAGATTTCTGGTACTTTGCATCAGCACCCCTTTGGTTGACTAATACACCTGAAATAATGTTTCCATATTTTGAAAAAATTAACAGACTTTATTTAGAGCAGTTTTAGATTCACATAAAAATGAACAGATAGTTCTAAAGTTTCTGCATCTTCCCCTCTCATCTTTCCCCTTCTTGCCCAGGGATCCTGCATTAGTTGTTAAGTTTGCACAATTAAAGGTCAAGTATTGGTACATCCCTATGAAGGTTTGGTATCTGTTGAAAAATCTCTGCAGGCTTTGACCAATGCATATTGTCCTGTACCATGGAAAACAGTTGGGCAATCCCTTATAAAGTGAAACATAGGATTACCATATGAACAGCAATCTCATGAATCTCTCTCTCTCTCTCTCTCTCTCTCTCTCTCTCTCTCTCTCACACACACACACACACACACACACACAAATTGAAGTGGGACCCAAACAGATACTTGCAAATCAATGTTCACAGCAGCATTATTCACAATAGCT
This sequence comes from Cabassous unicinctus, assembly GCA_029593785.1. NCBI lineage: Eukaryota > Metazoa > Chordata > Mammalia > Cingulata > Chlamyphoridae > Cabassous > Cabassous unicinctus. Next base: position 7,265 of record JAQZBX010004637.1, on the reverse strand, counting down.
AATGGTCACAACTATCCAAGTGTCCATCAACAGATGAATGGATAAAAAAAGAAAAAGTGCTATATCCATACAATGGAATTCAGCCACAGAAAATAGTGAAGTTCTGAGACATCCTACTACACAGATGACATCAACAGGATTATACTCAGTGAAATTAGGTGACACAAAAGACAAAGAGTGTATAATTCTGCATATGTGAAACATCAAGGAAAAGACAATACATAGAGGAAGAAAGGAGATTAAGGATTATTAGTAGGAATTAGGGGGAAAAGGCAATGAGATTAATAGTTAATACATAAAGAGTTTCTGTTTCAGGTAATGAAGAAATTTTGGAGATGAATGGTGGTGACGTTAACAAAGATTGTGAATGAAATTAATGCCAATGAATTAATTGTACCAATAAAAATGGTTAAAATGTACATTTTCTTTATAGAAATGTCAACTAGTAAAATTTAACAAAATCTTATAAAACACAATGATGGGCAAATCAGTAATGGACTTGATGTCAAGGAGATACAGTAAATTTAGTTGGGCTTCAAAATGGGCAGGAGAATGGTAGAGGCTCTGTCTTTGAGTCAGTGTCTAATTTAGCACCATTATTAGATGAATTAATTCACATTTAGATTCCCTTTAGCTATAACACCAAGGACCCTATTTCTGATTAATTTCCTGTTCTCATTAGTCTCTCTTTCTTGCACAAAGGAAAGTCTGAATAGCATCACATGTATGCTTTTTAAGCAATGAGCCCTGTACACTGAGCCCCTTGTCCTAGTGAAGCAAAGTTCCCTAGGTAATGAATGAACTGCACCAGTGTACTGACGGCTACTCTGTGTCCCCCCAGTTCCCATGGAAGACCTGATGGAGGAGCCTCCTAGTGACAGGGCAGATGAGGAGACTCCATCTAATGCTGAGGTAAGGCCCCCTGTTTTTGTCAAAGATAGAAATGTTTCTTTCTCACATTGTTTTTCCATTGAGTAGAGAACTTACTCTAGGATGTTATACCTATAGACACTAGCTGCTGTTTTGTGGAAGGAAGAGCTGAAAGGGAGTATCCTGTGAACAGATCCCTGACACAAGAGGGTTTTAAAAATGGCAGCATCTGTTTATAAACCAAATAGAAAGTTTTTTTTAAATTATCTCAGCACTATTTTCCCTCATTTGACTAAGACTTTTGTAATTGCCACCAAAATGGATTTGAGAGTCACATCCTCCAGGAAGAGCTTCACCCTTTCCCATAGGTCTCTGCCATCCTTATTCATGGGCTCTTTGACTTTGCCACTGTTTCCCATCTGTTTTTTGAAATCACTAAGACCTGAGCAACACAACACAACATGGTGCTATCCTCACTGTTTGTTTTTTTTTTTTTCTTTCTGACATTGCAGGTGACCTTGGGAGCAAATGAAAATGGTAGGTATTGTGGGCTCATCCAAGTATTGTGGGAAAAACTGAGATAAAATAGGGGGCTTCTGCAAGCTTTAGGCTGGACACCTAGACTGATTTCAGCCTCATTGTAAAATGAGGATATGCAATACGATGAAAGATTTTCCATTAAGGAATTTTGTCCTTGCTTCCAGTCCCCAGGAGTGGATCTGTCCCCTTTGGGTGTTACAGGTTAGGCTGTGTGGAGGCTTAAGGGAATCCATGTGTGAGTCTCTGTGGTGTGACTGTGAGACTGTGTGTAGGGTTGTGGGGGTGACTGTGCATATTTCCCCACTTGAGATGAACTGCTTAAGCTCTGGTGCTCCAGGGGATGGGCCTTAATGTGAACCCAGGCATGTAACTCCAATGCTCTGCCTACAGACCTGCAGTTATCACTCAGTTGTGGTACCATCAGAAACTATGCAAGGGAGTTCCACCATCTGTGTATGTGGTTACAATTAACTGAGCCTACAGAGGCCAAACTACCCATCTTTATAAGGTGGCCTCCATGATCACAGGGCCTAGGGAAACTGGCTCTGCAGATAACCTCAGATTCAGGCATAGTTCCTATGCCAAAAAATAAAAGAAAGCTCATATGCTTCTAGTTAGATCAAAATTCTGAGAGTTGTGAGGCATCACGTAGAGTGGCCTGGTCAACCCTCACATTGATGTCACAGCCAGGAGCTCTTCCAAAGCACACAGGCATTGGGAAGAAAAGTTATTGCACTGGATTGTATCATTACCATGGATGCTCAAGATGCTCAAAGTCTATGAGTCACACAGTAGAATCTTTGAAAATAAGAACTCAGATTATACTTGGTTCTTAACCTGTTGTCTAAAGCCTTTGTTGAAATGCTCCTAGAGAGCAACATTAGAGAGAGTCAGAATTGAACCTGTGCATCCCTCCATAATGACTGCCCCACTGTTAACAACCAAAGATGGAGAGCCAACAATTCAATGAATACACACACATCATGGAGAAAAGGAAGACTGTATGGAAAAATACACTATTATTAAATGATCATTTTAAATGGTAAGATATCAATATTTTCAAATGTATAATTACATGTACCACTAAGATTTTGTGAATAAATGTGATACAATGGATTGCCTAGGATTGAATTGATTCCATCAAAAAAGCTTGCTTCTAATCAAGTGGAAATTCCTGTAGTATATATGGTAAAGTTTTTGTAGCTCCATGGAGGCTGAATTCATTGGAGACATCAAGAAGACACTGGCAAGGACTTCTGGGAAGATGGTGGAATAAAAAGACATGGGACTCTCTCTTCCTCCAGAAAAATAGCTGAAGGACAAGCTGAAACAGCCTGCAAAAAGATCTTCTAGGGTTTAGGACAGCAGGTGAATGCTGAACACCACCCAGAACAGAGAGCAACAAAGGAAGAAAATCACAACAGCAAAACTGTGAGTTGAAACCAACAGCTGCTACTGCTGGCACCCTCTGCCACACTAAAGACACTTTAGAATACTCAAGCCTCTGAGCAGATTACAGACAAAGGGGACTCCAGGGATCTACCACCCCTGGAAAGGGGAGAGAGAGAGATACAGCCTAAGGCTGACAGCTTCTGACCCACAAATCTGGTCTGCTGTTTCCCACCAGCCTTTCTAGGCTGAGTGGGACATTGCCATTGTCTACCTTGGGAGACTAAACAGGACTGTAGAAATCTGACTCTCTCAATCTACCTCTCTTCTAGCAGGGACGATTGATGAGGATGCACCTCCCCAGGAAACAGGAGAGAGAGGGACACACCCTAAGGCTGACTCAGCTTTTGACCCACAAATTTGGTCTTCTGTATCCCATGAGTTCTTCCAGCCTGGGTGGGGCCATGCCATTATTTGCCTTGGGAGCCTGCAAGGGACTAAAAGGATCTGACACTCTCAGTCTCCTTCCCTACTAACTGGGACTGATTGTTGAGAATGCAGAGAGGAGTAGAATTATTTCCTACCCAAGAAAAGGGAGGGGGCTGCCAGAGAAGGCAGCAGAACTCTTTCTGAGAAAGTTTGTTACAAGGCAAATGCCTATCACATTGATCCAGTCTGTGTTACAGCAAAAATCTCCAGGAATGAACTGAGAGCGCTGCCAAGAAGAGCCATCTGCTGGCAGTACTAGGTAGCACATGTGAAAAATTTTAAAATAAATAAGTTAAAGAGGCTTTTTCTGGCCTTTATAGCTTCCTCCCTAAGGCCCTAGGAAGCAGGTTTGAAATCCATTATTGGGTCCAAAGCCCAGGTTTGAGAAACTAACAGGGAAAACCCTAATGATTCAGGTCAAACAAAGAATCAAAGAGCAGCAGTAACACACAGCCTCCCACCACGAAATCCCAATGAAAGAGAAAGAAACTTAGCATCTAAGTAAACTACATCTTAATCAGATGCCTAGATATCAGCAACAATATATGAGCCAAACTAAGAAAATGGAAGCCATTGTCCAGGAAAAGGAATATATCAAAGCCCCAGAAGAGATGCAGGATTTAAGAAAACTAATCAACCAGATACATGCAAATTTCTAAAATCAAATTAATGAGATGAAAGACAATATGGCTAAAGGGATGGATGACATCAAGAAGATACTGAGTAAGCACAAAGAAGAATTTGAAATCTGCAACAGAAAAGTAAGAGCTCGTGGGAATGAAAGACACAATAGTTGAGATAAAAAACACATTAAAGATATACAACAGCAAACTTGAAATGATAGAAGAAAGAATAATTGATACCAAAGACAGAGCAGCTGAATTTAAAAATAGAAAAGAACAGAGGGAGAAAAAAAGGGAAAAAATTGAGCAGGGGCTCAGGGTATTGAATGACCACAGAAAAAACAACAATATCATGTCATAGGAGTTTCAAAAGGAAAAGAGAAGGGAAAAGGGTTAAAAAGAGTATCTGAGGAAATAATATCTGAAAATTTCCCAATTCTCATGAAAGAAATGAACCTACTTGTCCAAGAAACCCATGATACCCCAATCAGAGTAAATCCAAAGGCATACTCCAAGACACATACTACTCAGAATGTCCAATGTCAAAGATAAAGAGAAAATTCTGAGAGCAGTAAGGGAGAACAAACCATCACTTCCAAGGGATGCTTAGTAAGACTTAGTGCAGATTTCTCATCAGAAACCATGAAGGCAAGAAGACAGTGGGATGATACAATTAGGAAACTGAAAGAGAAAAACTGCCAGCCAAGTATTCTGCATCCAGAAAATTGTCCTTCAAATATGATGTTGAGTATAAAATATTCATAAACAAAGAGAAACTAAGAGAGTTTGTAATAAAGAATGCATCTTGCAGGAAATACTAAAGGAAGCCTTAGAGCCTGAAAGAAAAAGGAGAGAGAGGCCTGAAGGAGAGCACAGAAGAAAGAATAGCAGAAAGGATAGCTAAAAGAGTAAAAAGACAGACCAAAATATGATATATGAAAACCAAAGAATAAAATGGTAAAAATAAATAATGTATTTACAGTGATATCAATGAATGTGAATGGATTAAACTTGTCAATCAAAAGATATAGGCTGGGGGCAGATGTGGCTCAAATGGTTGGGCATCCATCTCCCATATGGAGGTACTTGGGTTCGATCCCCAGGACCTCTCAGTAAAAATAAAGAAAAATATAGAAGAGGCCCTGTGTGTGAGTGCACCGTCATGCCCTGCAAGTGGGTAAGCACCCCCAGGCCCCATGCATGGGTGCACTTTCAGGCCCTGCGGAGCCATGCAGCAAGATGATGACAAAACAGAAGAGTGACAAAATAGAGAGCCAAGATGAGACGTCCCAAAAAAACAGGAACTAAAGTGGTGCAGGCAGTAGGATGCCTCTCTCCCCTATCAGAGGTTCCCAGGACTGAATCATGGGGAAGACAGGAGGAGAAGGATGAGAAGAGAGGGCAGGAAACAGACACAGAGAATTGCCCAGCAAATGGAGACGAAAACAGCAAAAACAGGGGAGGAGGGTCAGTAATAATGGATAAAAGAAAATAAATAAATGAATAAATCTCTTAAAAAAAGATATAGGCTGACAGAATGCATATTAAAAAACATGAGCACCCCATATGTTGCTTACAAGAGACCCACCTTAGATCCAGGGATACAAACCAGCTGAAAGTGAAAGGTTGGAAAAAGATACTCCATGCAAGTAGTAACTGCAAAGCAGGAGGGGTAGCTATACTTTTATCAGACAAAACAGGCTTTAGATGCAAAAAATTACAAGAGATAGAGAAGACCATTAAATATTAATAAAAGGGACAATCTACCAGGAAGTTATAACAGACATAAATATCTATGTACCTAACCAAGGTGCCCCAAAATACATAAGACAAACTCTGGCAAAACTGAAAGGAGATATAGACATCTCTACAATAATCATTGGAGACTTCAACACACCACTCATATCATTAAATAGAACAACTAGACAAAAGATCAACAAGGAAATAAAGAACTTATAATATGATAAATGAGTTAGACCTAACAGACATATACAGAATGCTGCATCCAAACTCAGTGGGTTATACATTCTTCTCAATGCCCATGGATCCTTCTCCAGGATAGACATGTTAGGGCACAATGCAGCTCTCAATAAATATAAAAAGATTGAAATTATACAAAGCATCTTCTCAGATCATAAGGGAATGAAACTGGAAATCAATAACAAACATGAAAAAGGTAAATTTGCAAATGTGTGGAGGCTAAACAACTTGCTCCTAAATAATTAGAGGGTGAAGGAGAAATTGAAAGTGAAATCAGTAAATACATTGAGACAAATGAAAACGAGAACACAACTTAGTCACTGTTGGTAGGAATGCAGAATGGTACAGCCACTGTGAAGGGCTGTTTGGCAGTTCCTAAAGAAGTTGAATATAGATTTGCCACACGACTCTGTAATAGCACTATTGGGTATATACCCAGAAGAACTGAGAGCAATGACATGAATGGACATCTGCACACCTATGTTCATAGCGGCATTATTCACAATTGCCAAAAGCTGGAAACAACCCAGGTGTCTATCAACTGATGAATGTATAAACAAACTGTGCTGTATTCATATGATGGAATACTATGCAACTGTAAGAAGAAATGAAGTCATAAAGGATATGACAATATGGACGGACCTGGAGAACAGTATGTTGAGTGAAGCAAGCCAAACACAAAAGGACAAATACAGGAAGATTGCATTACTATGCACTAAATGTAATGTGTAACATAGTGTATGATTCCATTTATATAAAATGTAAATACAAATCAATTTATAGAGGAAAGAAAAAAGTATTTGTGCAAAAATAGCCAGAAATGGGAGCTATGGACAGCAGGGGAAGCATAGAGAGATCGAGAGGTGATGGATTTTCTTATGTGTTAGTTTATTATTATTAGTTGAAATAATGAAAATGTTCTAATGATGACCGGGGTGATGAATGCACAGCTATGTGATTGTGCACTTTGGATTAATTGCATGCTTTGTTGATAGGTATTACACAAAATTTATTTTTTTTAAGGCAAACAGTACTTAAAAATGGGAAAACATGTGAATACACATTTACCAAAGAAGAAATGTTCAATTCTTTCATCACTAGGGAAATATAAATTGAAATCTGCTGTGCGTTATCATATAAACATACCACAATGGCTAAAATCAAGAGCGATAATACCGTGAGGGGGGATTTATTACCACCTACTAGGTCATTATTATCAGTGTGTAATATGCTAGTTAACTTTCACCTTCACTCCATTTGTTGACTACTTCTATGCCTAAACTTTTTAAGAGTCATCTCACCCACTAACAGATTAATTTTTTCACCTTCCCGTCAATTTTAAAACTACACTAAATTCTCATTCTTCCCTACTAT